>JAOEHI010000009.1:3530678-3547286 GCA_025447815.1 Percopsis transmontana
GACATATATATATATATATACTGTATATATATATATATATATATATATATATATATGTCTATATATGTCTATATATGTCTATATATATTGTATATATATATATATATTTGTGTGTGTGTGTGTGGTTGACTAACTAAATAACGGCTCTTATAATGGGCTGCAACCTCCCATGATGATAGATTTAATTGTTTCTGTGGAGCAATATGCTTCCAAAATGTAAAAAAGCAGGGACTGAAAGGAATTTTGGACTTCCCCTTAAGTCAAGACTTGAGGGTTTAATCAGGAAATGGGTCCAGCGATGGAAAGTGTGAACCTAACAGCCACTTTTACCATCCTGCCAGCTAGCCCTGTGCATCCTACTGCTCACACTTACTGGAGCGAAGGTCAGGCCTTGGGGCCCTCATATGACATCAGACACAGAAAAAAGTGACAGCATTTATCACTGACCGCTGAACTTGCAGACAATCATAACATCCTGACAGGAAAATCTTGTGGAAAATAATCAGGCAGACTTTGATAAAGAAATCAAAAACAATAATAAAGGACTCTTCTTTTTTTTAGCATAGTTCCCAAGTGTATTACACAAATACACAAACAGAGTAGCAGCAATGAATACTAATGATGTGCTTGGTCATAGTGCATGCTTGACTCTGCAGTGACAAGACGATCAACAAAATATCTATTAATGGTAAAAGTAAGAGCATTTACTAAACATTTACTTCATTACAGTATGGTTTTACATTGTTATTTTACATAACAACATATTCCTTATTACACCCCAAACAAAATCCTTAATATTATAGTTCTGCAATTCTAGGTCTTATCTGACATTGTAGAGATACTACAAACAAATATATTACCCCAAACCCATTTTCTAAAGCATTTTCTAATGATTCATTTTTTTTTTTATTGAACATAACTACTTATTAAATAAAGTTGAATGCAGATGGCACAAATCATAAAGCATATTATTCCATTGTTATCAGATCCACTTCTAATGAAAAAGCTGTTATCAGTGTGTTATTGCTTCTATGGAAAACGTACAAAACAAAGAAAAAGGAGATGGCCAGCTCTTTCCAGCACATATCCATTTCAGGTCCAAAGGTTGAACAGAGCTTTCCTGTTTGAGCAAGACACAGTCTCGAGCAGCTTTTTGTAAACGACCTGCTCTCACTTTGGGTCTGCCTTTTGTGCTGCGGTGAGAGTGGAGGTTTTGTCATATGTCAGGAGAGCATTGGATATCAGCCAAGCCTGTCTAAGGGTCTTCCTATTTTCACACCCTAAAGCACCTGCGCCCACTGAAGCATGGCAGGGACTGACACCGGGAGAACAATGGAGAAAGGGCCTCTTTCCAGCCACTCCTCACTGCCCGCTAAAGCGCCGGCCGCCTGTCGCTCAAGTCCACTATAGGTCAGTATTGCGCACCACCCATCAACTCCGACTCCCCACAGAAGGACACACCCCACTGACCAATGCCAGCCTGACACTCACTTTTTCCTCTCCACAATCTCTCCTTTTTCCCTAGCGGTCAAAAGAAGGGGATATCCCGACAGGAAATGCCTGAACTTTGAAGGAGGGACACACACTCTCTTTCTATCATTCCTTAACTGGGATAGAAAGTGTTGCTGCTGTTATGTAATATAGAGCGTTTTATTATACCTTTATTGGAGCCATTTGTTATCCCCATTGTGAAAGCCCTTAATCAAGCTTTTTGTTATCCCTGTTTGTTAGCAAAGGGATAACAAAATAGAACACTGCAGCATATTAATGAAGGATTCAAATGGTAATTTATTCATATTGGCCATTTGTTAAATCTGTTTTCATATTAGTATTTATAAAGACATCTCCATAGAGGAGAAGGAAGTCATATAAATGGCGTCCTCTGGCAGGTAGTCAAGAATTTTACAGGGACGTCTATACAGGCTGTTAACAGAGACTGTAAATCATGAAAACCCCAACATGTCAAATTCACATCATCCACCCTTCCAATAAAATAAAATAAGATGTCCATCACAGCATTATGACAATGCAAACAGACCAAACCCTCTGTTGCTGTTTTACAATAAAAACGGAATAAAGCAAGACAGACGGAGAGTATGTTAACTGGCGTTCCACATTACTAAGTACAGGGAACATGAATGCCTATTTTTATATTGAATGGCCTTAATGGCCCTAATATTTTGGCAATATATTGGTAAAAACAGACCAAAACATTCTCAGTACACACTGTGTTGCTATGCAATTAGCTTGCGCTGACATCCATTAATTCTTTCTCTCAAGAAGCGTTGCTTTATGTGCTATAATAGCTCAAGAGTAAACTGCATGCATATTGGCTGAAAGTATAAGATCTTGTATAATCAGGCCTTCACGATTAGTATTGTAAAAATTTGTTTTGGGCAGGGTATCTACAGTATGCAGAATATCTAGGCAGAATCATTGTTTTGTCCATTGTCGCGATGAAATGCCTCATTTAAGAACTGTGTTTAGTGAATTTGCCATTTTGTTTTGATGTGAATTGGCCGTAGTGCATGCCACAAATGTGTGGTAGTGGAGATCCTTAACTTCACACAGTAGAATGTAATGTTAATAATATATTTAAACAAAGGAAAGAGTATGATCTTTGTTTTGCTGTGAGCCCATTTGAATGACACAAGACATACATAACACCATGATCACATCCCTAACCTCAAATGCTCAACTTTATACAGGCAACCAGTTCTTCAAAGACATAATTAATCTGTGCATATGTTTAGGGTGACAATGGGTTAATACAGTATAGGAAATGATGCTGAAAAATGTACTATTTCCTAAGTAATAATTTACCTTGTCCTATGCCGGTTCATCAGTGCCCTTTGTGAGAGATTTATAGAATATTTCACTCCTGCAAATCAACCTAACATAGCAGAGAGCTGTTAAAAATAACCACAGATACATTCCATGTTGCCTGGAACATTGCAGAAAGACATGTGTGCCAAAGTAGATTTGCAGTTCAGATGGCTCTAAATCTTGCCTGTAAATGGAGGATAAATATTGTCATACCGATACCTAACAAGGCATCGTCAAATAGGCCTTTTATAGTTCATATATGTTACACAGTTGGCATGGTGATCCCCAGCGGACCACACAGACAAGAAAACGTGAACCACAATACCTAGAATGCTGCATATTACACTGTAAAACAAAATTTCTTTGGATTTAGAATGTAAACATGTGCACACAAGCATAAGTGTGTACAATATCACCCTTGGCATTCCAACCCCCAGCTCGGGTGCAAGAAATGATTTAGCTTCTTTTCGCTCGATAAATGCAGGCCTTCATTGTGGTAAAATGAAGGGGTGCGGAGAAGGAAATATGAAGCACCTGAAGCTGTGAAACCATAGAAACGGGGCACCGCGATACCTCATGCCGCATTTTGTTCATCTCTGGGGAAGTGAGGACAGATAAATCTTTTTTTTATGGCTTGTCCATCATCGAACACAGGAGATAGCGCTCTCCCTGCTGCAGTGATGACTACTAACCCCTATCTCTGAACTGCACAGGCCTGGAATATAGGGAGTTACGTTTGACTGCCTGCCCTCCTTTTCCATCAAGAACAAGCTATGAAAGAACCTTATATGATAAAGAATATTGGCCTTTTGGATGAAATGGGGTGTGACCCATTGATGAAATAGGCTATTGATGAACTATGTAAAAAATGTAGATTTTTTCTGTGTCTAGTGAAAATACCTACCAAATTACAGTATAATGTCAGTGTAGAATACACCTACTGGTGAACTGGTCCAGACTTGAAAATTATTGATCCATACTGAATGATCAACAGGTTAAACTGGGGCGAGAAAATGCCAGAAATTCCACATGAACCATTCTAAATGACAGGTGACTCAGGTTAATGGCCAAGTCCTACCAAATTGTTCCTTAGAGTAACAGTGTCATTAACTGTCAAATATGCATAGTATAAGTAGGCCTACAATGGACTTAGTGAGGAAAAATGTACAATTAATGTCTCTACTGTCTTATGAAGGGATTAAAACGTGTTCAGGGATAGATTCAGACATCTTTTTGAACAACAGGAGCTTGGAGAGTTGACTGGAATATGAACTTTTAGAGTGAGGAGAGAAAGAAAGGCAACCAACTTTCAAACGGTTGTGATGTATGATCTTGCTGGGTGGGTGACACCCCTGCCTGGGAGGTGCTGTCATTATGACAAAATACAGTACCGAGCATCACCTTCATGGAGGCTACGGGGGGAGTGATTTACCTCTAAGAGTTAAAAGAGAAATAGTCAGCCTTCACTTAACTTCATGTGAACTCTGGATTAGAGTTCACATCCCATGAAGTTGTGTGAAGGCTGACCATAGCTGCTATCTTCTCTTTTCCATTTCAAACAATCGGATCATTTAGGTTCCCTCTTTTTCGAATGACATGACAAGTAGAAAAACGTGTCCGATGGTCCATGATCTATTAATTGCCACAGGCAGTACAGAACCACAAGCCTGTACATCATCACGTTACAGTTTCTGCCTCAGGGTTAATGGTGAACGTGCAGATAAAGTCAGCCTGTTTACCTGACATAGTGACAGCTTTACTAGGGCCTTGTGTGCGGATTTTCTTGGCTGCTTCTAAAACCCATCATGTTCTTGTTATCTCTTCTTGCTTAGTGGTTCTCACTGTGGGGTCAGGACCTTTGGGGAAGGGTGGTGGTGGTGGTGGGGTTGTAAAAGGCTTCTTAGGGGCCTACAAGATAATTTCACATTTGTGAAATAAGCTTTTTTAAATTATTTATAATGTTTAATAATGTGTACAGTATACATTTTTATGTTTTTTTATGGGTAAATGTCTAAATGAGAACCACATATCTAGCCTAAAGTATGAGAATTTGAGTACTTCTATGTGTTGTTTTGTGTTTTTCTATTGAACATGGGTGAGCAAATATGGAATCCATACAGAGCAATTTGAAAAACAGATGTCAAGATATTTTAACAGTTGAAAGCAGGTCAAATCAGTCATCAAACATGACAGAATGTTTCGTCTTCTCATCTCTGCATTATGAAATCTGTTTGGCATTGATATGCATGCTGAAGTTATCACCACTCCCCTTTTCCTAAGCAATATAAAATATACAGTGTAGCATGGCATTTTAATTATAAATACAGTATATATATTTATATATAAATATACAGTATATACTGTACATAGTGTATATATACTGTATATAGTACCAGTCCGCACCTACTCTTTCATGGTAATTAGTAATAGTAATTAGTAACCGAGTATTTTTTATGTTTTCATATTCTTTAAAGTAGACACTCTTTGCCTCAATGACTTGGCATTCTCTCAGCTAGCTTCATGGGGTGGTCATCTGGAATGCCTTTCCAACAGTTGACATATGCTGAGCACTCCTTTCAGTCACTCTGCGGTCCAGCTCATCCCAAACCATCTCAGTTGGGCCAGGTCATCTGATGCAGCACAGCAGCACTCTCCTTTTTGGTCAAATAGCCCTTACACAGCCCAGAGGGGTGTTTTGGGTCATTGTCCTGTTGAAAAACAAAGGATGGTGCCACTAAGCGCAACGCAAATGGGATGGTGAATTGCTGTAGAATGCTGTGGTAGCCATGCTGGTTAGGTATGTCTTGAATTCTAAATAAATCTTTGACAGTGTCACCAGCAATGCACCCCCACACCTCCTCCTCCTCCTCCATGCGTCATCGTGGGAACCACACAGAGATCATCCATTCACCTTCTCTTCATTTCACAAAGACATGGCGTGTCCATTGCTCGCGTTTTTTAGCCCAATTCTTCTTATTGTCCTCCTTCAGTAGTAATTTCTTTGCATCAATTCGACCATGAAGGTCTTATTCACGCAGTCTCCTCTGAACAGTTGAAATTCCACAAATTAATTAACGAGGCACAGCTACCTGCACCTGCAAAGTCATAGTCATTTTTGGAGGTGCCCCTGCCCATATAAGGACTTCTTTTCTAACCAATTTTCCCTATGAAAAAAATGAATGGCGTTTTCAATTTTCGCCCCTACCATGTCTGTGATTAACCCACGTGTTGCAAACTTACACGTTTTGTCAAAGGCACAGATTCCCACTGGATAATACTGGTGTTTGTCAATTGGGAGACCGGTAGGTAGTAAATGTAAGCATTTTGCTACATGTGAGCTATCACTCCTGCGCATATAAAACACGTCACCACATCACTCGAATCACTCAGCAGTGAATTTAAAGCCCCTGTAATGGTAATATAGCAACTTAACCTTAGTAAGGGTATTCATTTTACAGCTTTTGTATTCTTTTTCAAGGATAACCAAAAGAGTTTGAGAAGGGGTGACGTGCTTAAGGCGCCCGGTATCTGACTTTTAACTTTCAGCAGTTAGCAAACATCATATTTGCAAACGAAGATCTCAATACATCCGAATTGTATGTCTAAAGCACAATTTATTTGCACATAACTTAACGTGAGCACTGGCGTAACCCAAAATAAAAGCAATAAGAAAAACGCCGTTCTGTGCTCCTATTAACATTTTTAATTTAGACCCGGAAGGTGCTGCCGATGCTAGCAGTGACGACACGACTGTGCAGGTCTATTGAATAGCATTCCAGGTGGCTACTGTAGTGCTCATGAAGTTATCATCAAGGCAAAGGGTTGCTACTTTAAAGAATGCAAGATATATATATTTGATTTGAACACTTTTGGTAGTTTACGTAGTTTTGTCTTCACTATTATTGTACAATGTAAAAAATGATGAAAACAGAGTCGCAAACAGCACGGGCGGAGGAGATGATAGCAGGTCGCCCGCCTCGTCCACGGCAGCTGTCAGCCTTGGCTCGTGGTTCCTTTCGCTGGATCAGGGGTCATCCAGCTGTGGCCCCTCCCCTTCTCCCTCTCCCCCCCTGACGCAGCAGATGTGGTCGGACCACCATGGCGAGGGCCTGACCACATCTGGCTCTGATTACGGCCAGACAATCCAGCTTTATCAGCTCCATCCACCTCACTGAGCCTCCGTGCTCTCGTTCTCCCAGAGGTGCCCTGTGACACATTCTCAACTTGCCAACACCGGCTTTATGGGATGATTTATATTTTAGTCACCAAACATTCACCCAAAAAAATCCCCTTCTGAAGGTCTTTTTTTGTTCATGTTCTGAAAATCTTTTGTGGGTCTGTGGGTAACAGCTTCCAACACCTTTAGACAAGTAATTAATATTCTTACCCAGCCCTGTCTCATAAGATTGACGTCAAATTGTCTTACCCTATTGAATTGACCTGGACTCCTCTGAATTATTTTGATTGACTTTCTTCTTTGAGGTCAGTGGTAAATACCGGCTCCTTAAACATCGTCTCAATGATTCAATGCAGTAACACAGACGGAGTCCCTGATAACAACTGGCAGTCTATTCTCTCTCTCTCTCTGTTTGTGGGCTTCAAGGTGTATATGTATCACTTATGCACATTAATATCTATTTTCAGAAAACACACTTTTTTTTGTATCTTTTTTAGAATGTCACACTTGCAGGTAAGAACCAACCTCTTTAGGCAGGAGAGTGTTACCGACGATTATGTTGTGTGTGAGGATCACAGCCTGCAGCTTATTTTCCCAGAGTCCTGTTTCCATCCTCCCCACCCCTGGCTAGTGAGAACCCTGGGCCCACAGCCCCTGCGGTTACACTGGGATATCTTTAATCCCTCCAAACAAACCCATGACAGTTGAGATGGAATTTCATATATCAGGCGATATTAACCTGAAAATGAGAACACATGCAAATCCTGAGTGAGAAGGAATGAGTGTCGCTGCTGATTTAACTGCTACGATACCAATACATTGTACTGATGGATATGTCAGCAGTCCTTAAAAAAGAAGGCATCCACCTGGACTGATTACACCGTGTCTGTCATCTCCCTGCATGTCACAACAATGTTGTGTCTATATCCTGCTCCTTCTCATCACATCGGAGGCTTCTAGAGCGATAGGTTGTTGGGTGACCTATCACGGTCTCTACAATTCGGTCATTTAGCAGACACTTCTATCCAATGCGACCCACACTGAGAACAGTTAATTAGAGAACAGTATTGAGGAGCAGTTAGGGGTTAGACATCCTGTTCAAGGATGCCAGGAACATTTGCCCACCAGACTACTTGCCCTTTAAAGCAACGGTACACTTCAAACGAATATGGTCCGCAACCTCACATCAAGCTAATGTTGGTATACTCACTGCATGCGACACTTGTCCACTGAGAGGAGACGGCAGAACTGTTGGTGAAATCCAAAACAAAGAAAGAACAGGAAATGATACATAAGGAAGGAAACATAGTATTTAATCTGTAACTTAATTTAACCTCTTTTTTGAACATTTTCATTCACTGCATATTGAACTTAAAGCGAAGCCAAATGTAGTACACAAAATGTGTGTTTGTCTGAAGTAGGATGTGAGTCTCTAAACCCTGTCCTCTCGTCACTATCTTTCCAACTATCATCAGACACTCCCCAGTTGTTGAGCCCCACTCAACTCCCAACACCAAGCCAGTGCCAGGCAACTCTCAGCAGTCCTCCACGTGTCAGGGAGTCCCTGGGCAGCCAACTCACGGTGACACAGGCATGTGCACTAAAGCTGTCACCACCATCTGCAGTGATTATCTTTCCACGCATTATCGCAAAGCCCCTGGTCAGCTACGTGGCCCTTTGATCCTTAGCGTATCTTGTTGGATTTGCTTCATCTTGGAACTTTTCTGTTGTTTGTTTTAAATTCAAAATTAAGAGGAGGTTTCAGCAATTATGTCAGAGTCAAGATTCTACAGGCTTAAGTTAAATGTGCTTGCTGCAACAATGATCTGTTGTGTAATACATAGCGATCCTACAAGGGGTTTGCTACTGCATGTCAACACTTTCTCACTTTACCTTCCTAGCAGGACAGACAGCCCTAGAAAGAAATTGTCGAGGGTTGATGTGGTTCTTGAACAACAACTTAAGAGTAAATAAACATAATGGTTAAAAAAAGAGTTCTGAATGGCACAGTTTACAGTGATAACTGCCAATCAGAGAAGAGGGGGGAGGGTGAAGTGATTATATCCCAAAGGGTCCACCTTCCTAATGTCACAGCTCATGGCCAAGTAGCAAAGGTAAAATATGTTGCTTCTTAACACCTCAGGTAAATAAAAAAGTAATTGTAAGACTATTTGTTTTGTTATACTGATAAACACATCACGTTAGAGCCCTATGAATGCAACTCATGGCAACGTTAACCACCGTATCACAGGGAAAAATGTTTATTTTAACCTTTTGGGATTAGATAAGCTAATGGAGACCTAACACTCACCAACACAGTGACAGGCCGTATTCAAATGACTCAATCTTTCCCCATACATTGTCTGTTGTTTATTACCACACTGTTATATATCAATCCAACCACATTTACATATCATATTCCGGTGAACTGAGAAGAGGTCATATGCAAATAAGAGCAGAGCAAATCATTCTCGAACTAGGTGTGCTGTGAAATTTAACTAGTGTCCCTGCACACAACATTGAATGCCGTAGTTTTCAGTGTGAGGGAGTCGGGGGTGAGACCATTTTATCTTTTAATCATTTTTAAATCTAGTTTTATAAAATATGCATACATTTGCTGGAGGTCTTTTTGGACTAATCTAATGTGACACAATGTGGGTTTGCTAGAAACTCAGAACATACACGCACTCACTCTCTTGAAATGCAGAATCATTGAATAAGACATGTCACCAACTGGCCAAGGTGTTTGCTACTTTTTACGTGCCATCAAAGTGACCCAGTTGGTTACCACTTCAACACGCGTGAGAATGTTTTTCTTTCTAGGAGAAGTGAGGTTCCAGGGGACTGCAGGGGGCTAATTAGAAGCTGTTTTCTAACTTGGGGCCAAATGGAGCCATTATCTGGCCGAGCGAGTAGATAATTCCCTCCCATTCATCTCCCACTGTCAACTGGCTTCCCCGCCATCTTGGGCTGAGCCGTGGCTGCGTGGTTCTGTTGACACCTTGACCCCTCCCCTCCCCACCCTTGACGGCTAGACTCCCTGCCGTCTCCTAGCAACCACCAACATGGTGGATCACCTGGGCGATCATTTCTCCCGTGGTTGTCACATACCACTGACCACCCCCACCAGGATTTATGTCCACTGCTGGCCTGGTCCAGCTAATGAGTCTGTTAGACACCAGTGGGAGTGCCGGCTTAGAGGCGTGATTAATGCAAGAGCTAGATAAGTCCCGTGCTTAAGGCCGAAACAAATATGCTGAGAAACATATGGACTCGTTGATTGAGGTAGAATCATGCATGGGGGTGGGAGAAGGGGGAAGGGGCAAATCTGAATGCCTGCCAAATCTACAGCTTTGACAGTGCCTTTAAAGATAAGAGATAGATATTACCCCCCCCCCCCCATCCCACCTCTCCCCCAATATGCATGACTTGAAAGAGGTGATAAGTTCATTTTCATTCAAGTTCATTATTTTGGAACCGCGTGTGAAAATAGCGGGCTAATGTTGTCTTCTCCTGGCGGGAGCAAGACCCCTGCCTGAAGTTTACCATTTCAGTGAATGTCTATGGTTGGCAAGAAAGTTCGCACTGTTGACAGGATATACCATTAATTATAGGCCGAGCTTTCTTCAGCCTGTACCAATGCAAAGAAGACATCCTGTCAACATACCTTCTGATGAGAAAAGAGCATGGGGATCACAACGCCTCATTCCTGCTGGTCTGTGTGGGTTAGTGTGTGGTTGTGTTCTGTGTGTTGATAGTGGCGCCTCTGCCGTAAATGCCCAAAAATACGAGCAAATGTTTTTTGTATTTATTTCTGTATTTAATTCATTTATTTATTTTATTTTATGTATTTATTTAATGTATGTTATTTATTTGTTTGTTTAACCAGGTAAAATAATGAATCGCTTCTCATTGCTGAAAAAAGCCTGGCCAAGTGGCTAATGTCTCTGTAAAGGTACATGAGTGATAGAACACATATCACAAACAAATACTGCACTAGGTAAGTTGTTTCATATTACTTTAAAAATGAGTTTGGAAACTGGTCTATCCCCACTAAAGTGCAACGTGAGACCTCTTGGATTTGCTGATACAAGTGTCTGTGCAGGACAGTACAGTGGCAGGAAATATACTGGCGCAGAGGAAGTGGTGTGCTTTTTAGTGAGCTTTACCGCCATGCACTTAAAATTTTGGCAACCACAGCGAAAAAAGTGCCATACTAAGTTATACTGCAAATAACAACAAAAAAAAGCACATTTAAGTACAATGGTCAGTCAGGTTACTGTTACTGTGTCATTTCTCCACTGCTCTTGTTTCTTAACAACTTTTAGCACTCCCTGTTTGCTTTACTTCCTTGTTGACTCTTAATCCAGTCAAAATAGCTTGCAGTGCTGTAGAAGACAACACAATTAAACCATACAAATATGGTTAAACAGGCTTACTGGACATGAGGGAAGGGTTTTTCTTGACTTAGACGTGCATCCGGCACTTAGGCATCCCCTAAGTCTTAGAGAATTGTTTTGTAGAAGATATTTTAATGCATATTCTTTACTGGTCATGATCGGTATTGATAAAAATCCAGTTTTCTCCTCTACATTACTATGAGGTGCATTAAGACAAAGCCCAATGTAACAGGGCTCTCTTGACAGGACGGCAGTAGTTGCATTTGCCCTGAGGAGCTGATGGTTAATATCTTTCCTGTCTGAAAGAGCCACTTGGATGTGACGGTGGAGCAGGCTGGCTATGAAGGCCACATGCAGAGCGCCCAACATAAGTCTGCCGCTCAGACTAACCCCAGTTTAATTGAAGAAACACTATGAGTCAGAGGGAACAGTAACCAAGCATAGTATACCTGTCTCCCCAACTGTTACGCTGTGTGTGTGTCAATGTGTGTCCGTCTGCCTGTCAGTGTTTGTAATATTTATCCATCAGTAGTTTTTTATACAGGCAGGATTCCACTTGTAATTTACTGCCAGTAAGGTTTACCCAGAGCTTTTATTCTATAGTATCATGGTCACATGTCATCGGCAGAGAAAAAACAAAAAAAACAAACAAAAATACCCCAAAATAGTAAAAATACAAATTAGTTTATTAACTATACTTGGACTGTTTAGTTATTCAGCCGTTATGTTCATATCCAGGTATGATTTTCAGTTTATTCATTTTAAGTATCATTTATTTTGCATGCATACAGAATAGCGTTAAGGCTGAATCTAAGACAATGGGTGATTTTGCCAGTGATCCTCGCTGTAACGAGACTGTGAACGTTGCGTGACTTTCCCGGCTTTTCTCACACCCCATGCAAAAGCAAAACACATTTGGGCTGAGCTGCCGTGTCTCCAGCGGATTCTCTTCCAAATCAGGTTAACAGAGGCCACGTGACTCTCCTCTGCTGCTATCTGGACCTCCGCCACCGGGAGAGGGGTCACTGAGAGAGGGGGGGAAATTTAGGGCCGTCTGGTGCAGGGGCGCCAACGATGAAATACGCAATCACCGAAGATGGAATAGAGCACCAAAGACGGCACCGCCACCCCCTCCGCCCGCCTCCAGACATACATGCCCTATCACACCTCAGCGATCTAAGATGGGGCCCTCCTCATTCCTCGCCGGAACGCCAGTGTGACCGAGCCTCGGAATTCCTCCTCATCTCACCATCTTTCCTCTCCACTCGCCTCCTCCTCCGCATGCGCGCCTCATCCTCCGCCGCCACGTCAAGCATCCTCAACGGCGTTGCTCCCCTTCATTTCCTCCTCGTACCCCCCCCCCCCCGCCGAACCCCCCGCCCATGTTCCCCCCACGTGACCTTGAAATTAGTGGCGCTCCTGGGACGGAGCTTGCTGGGTGGGACAACGCTGACAGCTGCTGCATTTCCACCCCCCTCCCGGGTGTGCAAGATTAATGCACGCACTGGGGGTTGTGGGGGTGAGGGGGGGGGGCATGAGGAGACTTCTTTGAGGGATGGGCAGTTTCGTGGAGGATAGGATCAAGGGCCATCCAGGACAGCCCTCCACACTGCTGACGCCTTGGGACGTTGCTACACTGTGATACAACTGGGATATAAAGTAGTCATGATCACCAGGGGAAGATAAAACCTTGTTTAAAAATGTCAGCGCTAGATATAAGCTTTTGACTGTCTGACCCTCATAGCTGCCAATCAGCGCATTCTCAGCGCTATCTCTCTTGTTCTGGGGCCACACACCCACTAAACATCCTGGAGAAAGAGAAAGATGGATAGAGGGAGGGAGAGATAGAGCAACAGATAAAAAGAGATAAACCGACCAATGCGAGAGACAGAGAAGTTGGATGTCAGACCATAAAGAGTTCCTATAACGCGGCTGGTGTGAAGCTTTTTAAACTCGACAACTGCAGTATAATTAGGTTATTTATGTTTTACGCAAAAGAACCGTGACTATCCAAAAGCTGAGAAGGGCTTGTGTTATCTGATATGTGAAGTCACAAATCTTCACTGGTCCTTGAGTAGTGACCCCGAGAGGCACTGCTACAGCCAGACCTGCTCTCGCAGCCTGTCAATGGGGCTTCCAGACCTCAGCTCAGCTGCTGAGGCAATCAGCACGCCTTGTCGTTGTGTGGATGTATGGCTGTTTAAATGTGTGTTTGTTTGTACAGTGTGAGTTTGTGTAGGGTTGTGTGCGTGATAGTTTTAACTGGATCAGGCGGAATGAATGTCATGTGAGCCCCGTATAAATATCATGGCCTCAAGTCCAAATTGTCACCAACACATAATGACATATAATAAATAAATAGGGAATTTAAGGCTTGAGCTAACTGAACTGTCGTCAACTGCTTGACTTCTGTATGTGTACTCAGGCCACACATTCTGCACACCTCCTTTTTTCCGCCGTATTTTGATTAGGTGGACAAATGTTAAAGTTAAATGATGAATGCTGAAGCGGTCGGTGTGCGCTCATCAGATGTATGTTTATGTTGGCTGTGAAGTACTTTATAACCCTAATCCTGAACTTTTCATGTGTAAACACTATCTGAGATTATGTAAAAACATTTTCGGATTATGTAAAGGAGCAATTAGTCAGCAAAGCCTCTGGTTCCCCCTAAATGCGTATAGACACAGCTCAGTGGGGCTGCGCTCAACAATCCTTTTCATCTGGAATTAATTGAGACATTTAATAGATGTACTTCCTCGCATGTAGGTTTACCAGTGCAACTGACAGCCGTTGAAAAGGCTCAGCGACCACAGTTTCTAACAGAGCCTATCGTCTGCCCTAGACCAATAATCCTTTTCCCTCTTCTCATTCCGCGTCATGCGGTTGATTTCTCACTTTATCTGGATTCCCGGTGACCTCACGACGCAGCACGGAATCGGGTATTAATCGGGTCTTAGGCGCAGCCTGCTCTCGGCCTCTCATCTTGGGAGTGTCTACAAAGGTGCCCAGGCAAACCAAATCCATGGCTTCATTTCTCCATATGAACTCATTTCCTCGCGGCGGCACTCGGGTTCATGGTAATGTAACCTGAGGAGAGTACGGACTGGGGACTCCAGGGGATGAAAGCATCCCAGAGCCTGAGAATTAGCCCCCTGGGTCAACTGCATTATCCACCTCTATTTATAGTTAAACTTTAATTTTTGCCGGGCAAAAAAAGGCAAAAAAACAGGATTACAGGGGTCACGGCAAGAGATTTGCAGTTAATTAAATCAATCGTAGAGATTGACAAAACCATTTTTTCCCTTCAATATTTCATCCACTAGCAACATCTTACATTGATTATACAATTCACAGCCAAGGTTTGTAAGAGAGCCAGTTTTTCTTCTTTTCTGTGAGATCAAATTGAGATTCCTAATGAACCATAAAGCCTTTTCCATATATATATATAAAATATATATATATATATATATATATATATTTTTTTTTTTATATATATACAGTATATATATTAAATGTACAGTATAATGTATATAGTGTATATATCATATATTTAAACATTTAATTTGTGATAAATATTTATTTGTGAAAGAAACTGAACAGTATACTGTACAATATACTATATTTTATTCTTCCCATGCCCTGTCATGCCCTCTCATGCCCACCAGCAAGCATCATATTTACTTATTATAGAAAAAGTAGTGGTGAGCAGCAGAAACTGGTTGTTTGCAGGTTTACTTTCTGGCTCTGCACCCAAACAGTTAGGATGTCTAGACACATTGAGTGCCAGCATGGTTTATTATTCTGTAGGAACAACAAATATGGCAAGTTCTATGAATTGGATACAATTATTGTTGTTTCCCTCAGAGAAATTATTAACAGTCCAAACACTCATTTTACTGTCCTCAGAAATGCAATACTGGAAGTAATGTGGATGCATGTTGGAGAAATGCCACTGGAATATATTCTGTATTAATTAACATACCATAACACACCATGAGATATTCAACGGTTAAACAATTCCTTTTCATTGTAACAAAGGCAATGCCACAAAATATTATTAGTTTGGGTGTGTCTGTATTATTTGATTACAGTTTACAGATTCGCACAATTTTCCATTTGCGCACGCACGCGCGCACACACACATGCACATATGGTGCACGCATACATGATAGTGCGGGCATGCATCTGTGTCTGTGTCCATATACGCCGTGTTTGCATACATACATGCTGAAGTTTTGATAGCAGGGTTGAGCCAAAGCTCCCAGGGCACTTAACCTACCAATCCAGAGGCATTTCCTCCCGTCCCGTTCCCCTGTGCAAAAGGACTAGGTACAGGAAGGAGGGTGGGTTGGGCCCTTCACAAAACCTTCAGCACACATAACGTGAGCTACACACACACACACACACACACACACACACAAACACACACACACAACCAATTCCCAACCACTGCTTTAACGCCACAAAGATGGGTTGCTCGTCACCTCCGGTGTGCATTTGTGCTTTCGAGCAGGTTAGCTTCACTGACTGTGCTAAAAAAGAGCTGGCTCCTATTTCGACCAGCTCACAACTGTGATGAATGGATGGCGAGCAGTAAATGAAGACCAGGTGACACCTCCAGTGAGAAGATAGATGATCCTCTGTTGTGGTATGGTAATGACCATGTGGTAATTGCTCCAGCAGTGTGTCCCTCCACGTATATATATATTCAGCCACCTCCGCTGCCTCTCCCTGCCTCTCCCTGCCTCTCTCACTTTGCCCCCTGTAATGCCCAGAGCACAAAGGGAGCCTGTGTGAGGTGCTCAGTCTCCCCCCCACCCCGACCCACCGCCCAGCTCTGTGCTCAGGCCTCCTTTCCCGGGCGGTCCCGCTCTCTCCCAGCTGTGTGGCTGATGTGCTCCATTTGCTGGATGATGGACTGAGCAGGACGAGGCAAAAGTTCACGCGCACACACCTTTCCTGTTCACATGGTAGGGGAAAGGGAGGAGGCGGGGTGGCCAATTCCCCCTCCCCTGACCTGTTCAGGGGGCCACCTCCTGCATGCACCTCCTTTTGCACTGCAATTTGTCCCCTTATTGGAGGGCCAGACATGCCGCTGCTGTTTCCTCACTAGGGAGGGTGTGTGTGTCTGTGTGTGTGTGTGTGTGTGTGTGTGTGTGTGTGTGTGTGTTTGTGTGTGTGTGTGTGTGTGTGTGTGTGTGTGTG
>JAOEHI010000009.1:3547386-3561189 GCA_025447815.1 Percopsis transmontana
CCCCCCCCCCCCCCCCCCCCCCCCCCCCCCCCCCCGGCCCGCAGAGGGGCTGCACTCAGGGGCTTTGATGTAAACAAGATGAATATCTGGCATGTTTACGCTTTAATTTGGTGCCCAATTGTACGAAGATTGGTTACAAATTGAAAAATGAAGATCAGGTGCAGAGCCTGGGAAGAACATTCACCTTCCATGCTCGAAACACATACACACACACACACCCACACACACACAAATGGCCTTTTTTCCCATTTATGCCCCTGTCAAACCCCATTTTGTCCTACCGGAGTACCCAGGACTGGTTGAGGCTCCATAGAGCGTCCAAGCTGGTGGAAGTGCTTTGCATTACACAAGATCTTTTTTTATTGCTACCAGCCAAACGTGTACCCGTAAACCTCCGTTAATGTATTTTTGTCACATATCTAAGAAAGAGTATTTATAGAGCGTCAGCGGTGAGGCGAGGCGAGGCGAGGCGGGGAGGGGAGAGCGAGAGGGAGACCCAACTTGAGTTGCACTTACCGCCATAGCGGGTCCTGGGAGTGAAGGAACATCTTGTTTCCATTACTGGGGGTCAGTGGGGAGGGGGGCAAGGGAAGAGGGAGAATTGGCTTTTTGTGTGCTTGTGTCTGTGTGTGTATTTGTCACACACACTTTAACGCACACATGCTTGAGTGTGGGTCTAGTGTACGTCTTGTGTCTATTATGCATTATGTATTATGTACTATATATAATGTATTATGTATTATGTACTATATACAATGTATTATGTACTATATATTATGTATTATGTACTATATATAATGTATTATGTATTATGTGCTCATATAATGTATTCTTTACTATATATTATGTATTTTGTATTATGTACTATATATAATATATTATGTATTATGTATTATGTACTATATACAATGTATTATGTACTATATATTATGTATTATGTATTATGTACTATATACAATGTATTATGTATTATGTACTATATATTATGTATTATGTATTATGTACTATATATAATGTATTATGTATTATGTGCTCATATAATGTATTCTGTACTATATATTATGCATTATGTATTATGTACTATATATAATGTATTATGTTTTATGTATTATGTACTATATACAATGTATTATGTACTATATATTATGTATTATGTACTATATACAATGTATTATGTACTATATATTATGTATTATGTACTATATATAATGTATTATGTATTATGTGCTCATATAATGTATTCTGTACTATATATTATGTAGTTTGTATTATGTACTATATATAATGTATTATGTATTATGTATTATGTACTATATACAATGTATTATGTAGTTTATATTATATATTATGTATTATATATTATGTATTTTGTACTATGCATTATGTAGTATGTAGTATATGTACTATGTATTATGTCTACCCAGCTGCAGAAGCAATCACACGGGCCGGCCAGACAGCTTGCCTTGGACTCCAGGTGGACAGTGGCCAGGATAAGAACCTGCTGACATCTAGATGACATGAATATCCCCATTTAGTGCTTAGGAAGCGTTCTCTTGTCACCATAGAGCTGCGGTTATGGTGACACGGCATCGCTAAATTCCCTCCCTTTTGTTTTACTGTGCTCCGGGCGACACAAGGCACACGTAGCCACCGCACGGCGGTAATGCGGTAAGCAGGCACCCAGCTCGCAGGCTCACGCTGGGGAGGAGGGAAAACATATCTATCTGCAGACAGCTAATGCAACTGTTGGGCTGGCACAGCCGCCTTCCTGCCGTCACTCAGAAACCGCTGACCCTCGTCCGGGGTCCTGTTCCCACAGTGCACACACACACCACTAGTAGACATGCACACGCACACGCACATACATTCACACAAGTACACGCGCGCACACACACACACACACACACACACACACACACACACCCACAAAAACAAACACGGTCCACCTGAAACACCCAGCTGCCAGCGTCAACATGGGAGATAACGGAGTATCCTCTGCGTCCAATGGGAACACGTTCGTGTTTTCAGTGGCTACTATCTGTTCATCCAGCAGGAGAGGTGTGAGAGGCCGCTGTGGCACAAAGATCCTGCCGCCTTCCTGAAAATATTTTGCCTTCTGTCCTTATCGCACCTGGCGGCCAACTAGCGTCCCTGCCACAGTATGGTATTTATTATTTATCGGGCTCATCATAATATGTGATGTCCACACTTCAATAACCCATATGTTGATGTAGGATGTGTTTGTAGGCGTGTGTGCGCCATTTTGTCTTCAACACAAACATTATTATCAGCATCCACTTGTATTATCGACATTGATAACCTTTGTGAACACTGTTTCAATCTGTAAGGTGTGAATGAAAGATAACAGTTCAATAAAGACATCTCTTAATGAGGACTCTGTGCAAAACATACCCGCCGCAACATGATTAGAACAATAGTCCAATATGGACACCAGCATTACATAAGTTACATACGGTAACACACATTATTAGGCCCTAAGCTTTCATTATCTCAGTGTCTGTGTTTACCAGTAGATACAGCACGTAGATGTCATCTAATTCAGTGTTGAGTTTGAAGCAACCTTGTTAAAATAAACCAGGATGTACAGTAGTTCTGAAGGCAGGGCACGATTCCCGTCTCTCTTCTCCGAAGGGTCTTTGAACATAGCAGCAAACATATGTAGTGGAAGTGTCGGAAACAGGTGCTTTGTGGTCCGGGCAGCCGTCTCTGTTTGATATCCTTTATAAGAAACAGACGGTATGAGCCGGGCGTGTCCATAAACACAGCAAGCCTAAGCCAGTGGAGACCACAGCCTGTCAGTCTCCTCGGTCCTTTGGAAGACACCCGTGATGCTTATGATTAAGTATCAGGTTTTTCAACAGAACACATTGTACATGGAGGATTTTATTGAACCAAGATCAAAAAAAGCTACTTAAATGGATTATAATAATGTAAAAGCCTTTGGGATCAGATACTTCAGGTGAATATCAGCACTTGCACATAGTGCAAAGATTATTTTTTTCCCATTAGATATCCAATTCAGATGTAGTGTGTCATGCAATTTGCTTTCTCTATATTAGCATGCACAGTATATAACGCTTGATAACTCTCTGGCCAAATGAGACATTAAAGAATCAAACAAACCTGACAACCTGACTAACTTAGTTGGTATAGTTACTGTAGTAAGTCAGTTAGTATAGTATAGTTATTTCAGAGTTATACTTTATACAACTTGAGAGGGCACATTCCCGGTTCCTATATAACAACGGTAAAAAAGAAAAGAAAAAAAAAGACCGGCAGAAAAGCTCACAGGTCAGGATTGTAGTACCAGAGATCACAGCTTCCAGTCCCTCAAACGCTCCCCCGGGATCGGGTGAGGCCTCGCACCGCTGACCTTCACCAAAATGACGCTGGCACAGTAAAAATAAATCTCTGCTGATGATTTGTTAATCCGCACTGACAAAGCGTCTTGCCTCTGAATTAAGATGTCATTTTTTATCACCAAACTGACACCTGTTTATAATAGGAGGCCTGGAAAGACTTTTGCCTTTATTATAGCCTGAGCACAAAATGAGGAGTAAAAGTGACGGAAAATAAAGGCCAATATGTGTTTTCCTATCGTTTATACCTTTCTCTGCTATGAGGCTTCACCATAGAACTTAATTCATTTAAACAGATTGGACTCATTAAATATGCAGATATTTCCCTCCCATGTTATTCATGCGTTACGTCACGCTACAGCCATAATCTAACGGAAACTTCTCACGGAGTGAAATGTTCACGTATGGAAGAAACTACTGCATGTTCCATGCTTCATTTAGCAATGCCTTGGCTTGATTGTCCTAACACACACACATGTCTTACTGTCTTGCATATACACTAGACTCACAGGAATGTACACTAGACTCACACACACAGACACACACACACACACACACTGCTGCCACCAGCGTCATGGTCGACATGTGTAGCCGAATACCTTGGCCCCGCTGCTGTCAGACTAAACTGTGGGGAGGCAGAGCGCGGCGTCCAGATGTGGGCCAAGATGTCCGCCGTCTCGGGCTAATCAGATTGATTAGGGGCAGTAATCTGGAGAGCTGGCACTGGCCTCTGCACTCCGCATGGAGCCGAGCAGTGAGAACCCAGCAGAGGGCTATGCGTTACACAGTCCAGAGCAGCTAAGCATGCCCTGTTCTCGCACCGCATTAGCATAAGCTTAGACGGAGCGAGGTTCTGACTATGATATTGTGTAAGGGTCTGTTTTAAATCAAAACCACAGGCAAAAAAAGAAGCCAGTTGCATGGGCATTTTCAGACCAGGCCTAAGCATATTTTTTTATCCTGTTATTTGATCTAATATTGAAATCATTTTTGCCTTTTCAACTTGACTTCCTTCCATCGGATGAAACTGCCCAAAACTGCAAATCAAAGCAGCCAGAATATAAGAGTGGAGGGGAGCAACAGGAGGTCTTATTCAGCCCCGGTCTGAATTTCAGACTTTGAATCCAGCCCATTGAAATGATTTTAGCGGGATGTGGGAACCGAGATAGCGGTGCCGACAGGCGAGCCAGCGATTGGGAGAGGAAGTGCCGCTCTCAATGACCTTACTGTTACCCTTCAACAAACGGCACACAAGTCTCCTCTTCCTGATACCGGCCCAGGTCTGAGACATCCAGTTCAGTCGCGTCCCAGGAACTTGCCTGCCTCTTATTTCCTGTCTGCGCAACACCCGTCGCCTGTTTAAATTACAGCCCTGCATCTCTTGAGCTCCCTAGATGTTAACTGTGCTCTCTCTCCTTATCCTTGTTGGCTCCAAACCAGTGTTTTTCTGGAAGGACCAATAGATGGCTGATTGACGCGCAGCAAGCTCCATAGCTCAGCCGACAGAAAATACAAATACATTATTCTTGGAAAATATCAAGGTTCTACGGTCTAATGGTGGCCTAATGGGTTAAAAAGCATGAAAGATAAGAACAGTTGTGTAACATAATAGACGTGAAGGTTTGTGAATGACATGCATAATGCATTTTGCAAGAAAAAAATAAGCAAGTTTGGAAGTTTTGAGGTTTCAGAGGAAAGAGACACCCCCCCCCCCCCACCCCCCCACCCCACCCCACCCCCAGCCTGCTCCACTTACATCCTTACATCCTCTCTGTGGCAAGCGAAGGTGGCCTCAACATGCAAATGAAGCCAATGTTAATTTCTACATGAATAACAGCAATCCTGTCCTCTGTCTGGCTTGGTCCGGCCAGCCTCCCCGGAGATGCATGTTTATATTCCATTACTAGAAGCCTTAAGTCTCCCAATGTCATCATGTTACAGTGAGCAGATCCTCAACAGAGTCCACACTTTATAAAATGAGGCGATAACAACTGGAGTATAATCATCAAGGTGCAACAATAAAACAAGAAAAATACTCATTTTGGAACGTGTGATGTGATGCTGGCGAAAGCCTCCTCTCTCTCCTTTTAACCCTGTTTTGAAACACAAAGAATCGCTCGGCACGCAGATGCTATCATGCGACTGTAGCACACATATGCCACAGACCCAGTGAGGTGGACATTGTTACTTTAACGAGGAACGATGTGGATTTTAATGAAAAGTAAGAGCGTTCCTAAAGTCCAGACTATGTGCCTAACTCCCAGGAAGGCAGTTAAAGGTGAATTTATTGTGCTCGTTTACATTTCAATGCATGTTCCAGAGAAATCAGGGAATTATAAACCATAGCTCAACTTTTCTCCTCTCTGAGAATGCATTAATGTTGAGAGAAACGCAGCCAATGTTTTACATCTCCCCCAGTGCTCCATGAGTGCCCTCTGTGGACACTGACGGGAGGGTGTTCTACTTCATTGGCTATTCTCGGTATACAGTATGTGGCCTCTATAGACACTCCCTCTTCTACCACCTCCCTAATGCAAATACACGCACAACCCACAATCCACTATGATTAGGATAGGCAATATGAAATCATAATGACATCTATAACAAGGATTTCAAATTTCAAACGTATTTCATGATTGACTGTTTTTTGTAACTCAGAACAAATCAAAGTCGGCAAAATGCACAGTACAATAAAACATGCTCGCTTACAATTTTGTTATTGTCATCATAGCCTATGACTAATTTCTGGCCTACTAACATGTGTTGGACATTTAGCCATATACCTTGTATGTCAAAGAACTCAATTGTTGTCCAAAAAACAAATAAAGTAACAGAGCCGTACTGTTGCTGTGGTTAGTATAAATTAGCGTAATGTTTAAAATGAATCGTAATCCTTTCTCAACTATACATGTGTGTATATTAGCATAGTCAGATGACTTGTATGGACCCAGAGTGGTTTGTGGGTGGCTAGGTTTGGTTCTGGGCCATTCTAAGGGCCTCATTGAGAACATGCCCTGATGCAGCTGCCCATTAGTGAAGCTAGACATAGGCAGCATCCAATTATACATTGGATGCTGTCTAGCTTCACTAATGGTGCTTGTCACTGATTCTCTCTCGATCAAGCTACGTTTGTTGGTCCCCTTGCTCAAACCACCCAACTGGCTGCAGATCACTTACTGCCCAGACGGATGAATATGGATGAATATCAAACTGCAAGTTTATGTTTTGAAATAGTAAGAATCTTAAATGGTCATGGTCGTGTACATGGAGCTGCTCGTAAAATGAAACACAGGAATTCAGGAACCACCCTCCTATAAGCCGGGTAATTTGTTCCAAAACAATTTACCAATGCTGAGTTTTATCATTTTAAAAACCCAGTAATAATGTAAAATTATGCTGTATATAATGTATCATTGTGGTCAGAAGACATTCGTATGGGTATTGCTCTGTATATTGTTGTCTCTACAAATAGGACAAGAATTCAATGACCTTACCCTACCATATCATTACACTGTTGTTCAACAGTGTCGGCGGTATGCCTGTATAGGCTAGTAACACACTTGTCTTTCTTCAGCCTGGCGTGGTGGCCAGTAAAATCTAAAAGTACAACAATCCCTGCCGGGTTTCATTTGACTTCAATTGCTGATGTTCAGGTTCAGAAGTGCGATATTGTCCACAGGAGTTCGGTGACCACTCCCTCCGACAGCCTCGGCGAAACCAACCTATACATCAATACTTCACCGGCAAGGCCTTACTGGACATTAGGTCGTTACTGTCAGAGGAAAATGAAAACATCTTCAAGCAGTAATACAGCTGGAGGTCTCTTTAACAGCGCTTCCCAGCCTCTGAAGAGCAAAAGGGCAAAACACAAGTGTGGGCTGTTTTTTAAAGGAGTGGAGAAAATTGTGTTGACTTTGGAGTCTCCTGTGTTTCTCCTCATCAGAGGAGTTAGGGGTCCAGTGATTTTTATAGGGTATATGACTGACATTTAGATTTTGACAGTGTTCATTTGACTTTGATGTCAACCCCTGCAATTTTCAGGGGAAACGTACGACATGTAAGTGTGGTATGCACCATATTTACCGTATTTTCTGTATATTTTGATGGCAGACACACTCATTCACACACATAGCCTACAATACACACCAATCTATCGTGTTCACAACCTATTTCACCCCCTTCCGTGACCCTTTAGATATGTAGTCTATGGTCAACTTTCTGATTCCACACAGTGGTTATAGAAACATTAGACTTGACTCCAGAAAGAGTCTGGAGTCAAGCCCAACTAAGCACATGGGGAATTCCCAGCATGCATTGTGAAAGCATGTGTTAGCAACAAAATGGCCATGTATTCCTATCACCAAAACAGGAAACAAGCATGAATTCTGCCCCTGGAACTTGAAGTTTCAGGCCAGACTGCAAATATTTTACAGTGGAAATTTTACTTGTGTGGTGTGGCACCAAGATAGTACCATATTGAATTACTCATGTATATGTACGAGTACTCACGTTTGACATGTCACATGCTGGTGTCAGAATTCTGAAATACACGAACGATAGGCTTGTGTTTTTCTTTCTTGTGCATGTGGAAGGCCATTTGGAAGCAATTTTACTTTGTTAATATGAGTATTATTTCAATTGTAGTAATTATGGGTTAAACTGTTCGACCACTCGCAAGGTGCTCACCGGCTTTTGACAAGAAGACAACTTGACTTCTCCAGATACATTTGTCTTCCCCTTTATTCTTTCCTTCTTTCCTACGGATGCAGGCTAAAAACCCATCAGCCAAAAAGTATGATTGAGAATAGATGCATTATCTGCTTGCAATTTTAACATATATAAGTATAAAAGTGTAAGAACAAATAACAAATGTAAAAACATGTTCTATTGTGCAACTTAACGAATGTGCCTATTCATCTCGGAACCTCGGCTCTTTTTAATAATTTTAAATATATAAAAAAAATACATGATAAGATCAAATATGTTAAGATAAGATAAGATAAGATAAGTTAAGTACTTTATTAATCCCCAATGGAAATTCAGAATGCTGGAAATCATTATGAATCCACAGTGGGAATTGCGTAGTAACACAATTTATCTAGCTTTAACTAATCTGTCCCTTATAGGGCAGGAAAATCTTAGGGGAAGCACCATTTCTGGGGGTCCAAATGTTTGCTGGCTAACCTCTGTGGTTTCCCCTTTCCGTGACCCCTAAATCACAATAGAGATATAGTAGTCCTGTTTAGAGTCTGGTACAATTTAACCTTCAGCAGACCTTAGTGGTGGGTGGTAGGCTACAACACTTGCTAAAACTCAATCATGCATAGAACAGCCTGGTCGGAATGACAATATGACAATGAAAACTGCTTTTTCAACTTCATTCTCTCATATGAAAATCGTGTTTTCCCTATTTCAGGTGTTCCTGTTATCAGAAGGCTGTAGGAAAAGAGACCACTGAGGCAAATTCTGTATCTGCCCGAACCTGCCCCTGAGGCTCATAAAGCCCCTTAAACTGGGATTTTCAAGAAAACGGTTTATGTAAACTGTATTAGGGTTTTTGTGAGAAAGTTAAAGTGGTAATTGTCCACATTCCAACAGTTTCAATACATAAACTATGAGACTGTCAGCCATGAACAACCCAGCTGCTAGCAATTTGTGTAGCAGATAATAATCAGGCTACATGCAAAGCAGTGTTCCTCTGACAGGCATTAGGCTGTGGCCCATGCTGTAAGGGATTTGAGACATTTAAAGGAATGGTTGGTTTAGTTTAAATAACCTTGGGAGAGAGGAAAAACTAGACCTCCTCTGGCCACATTAACAATCTCACTCCAAGAGCAATCCAGATCATTTATCAAGATGGACCCTGGTGCATGGGCACACACGCACTATAGTGTACACACCGCACACATGTGGCATTCCTGTGAGGTATATCATATATTCAATATTCAGTTGCAGAGGACGGTGGTATACAGCAACCATCAGCTCAGGTTTCCCAAGGTAAAACCTTGAAACCGAAATGTTTAATGTTTTCACTTTTGTGTCAGAACTAATTTAATAAAGTAAGGTACCTTTGTCCACCTCACTTCTAATATTAAAGCTGTTAAAAGGCAGTGGGGGTATTTTCCAAAGTGTAAACAGAATAATAACAGAAGCACATCTGATGACAGGCCCTCAAACGCAGCCATGACAAAAATCTGAACGTCTCCACCAAGTTAGACAGGAGCAGCAGCTGTAACGTCATCCACGGTGATTTATGTCAGAGCTCTCCGTCTTTCTGGGTCCTCTTCGGCACTTGATCAGCCCTGCTAGACTCAGGAACAGCTGGGCACGGGATTTTTGATTGGTTGTCAGACTGGACTCATAGACTGTATTGTATGTCTGTTCACTGGTGCTCTATTCTTAAGTGAATGATCTGATTTCATTGTGGTGGGCAGCGTAGTCTACTGGTCTTGGTTATCCAGTCCCAGCCCAAAGGTCATGGGTTCCATCCCCGCCATTGGCTCTACTATAAGCATCCTTGAACATGATGTGTAACCCCTACCAGATCTTTAATGCTCACTATAAGTCGCTTTGGATAAAGGTGTCTGCCAAATGACCTAATAGTTGCAATGCAGTACAGTAGTCTATACATAGAAACATTGATGACGATTCATTTGGTTTCATGTTGGGTACAAACCTCATATAAGCTGGTCCATTAGTTATGCATACCTTTATCCGTGATTGACAGACGGTTGTTGAGTGACAAGCGGATCACAGTGAACTTCTGACTCATTCACTTCAATGCGGTCTCCAACAGGTGCTACTCTGGACAGATGAGAAGATCCGTATCTTTAGGTTCCTTTTTCCCCTCAGAATGCCCCCCCCCCCCGGAGCTCCCTGAAGGGAAGTAAGTTGAGACGGTTGAAGACGTGAGAGAGCAGGTTTTCATGCACTGATGATGTAGTCAATGTACACTGGGAATCTCAGCTGATCTTGCTCAGCAGGTTGAGTGGAACACTGGCGATGGAGAAACGGGCACAGCGGAGGGCTATTCTGCGCTTGGCCGAGGTAGGGCTGTCACAGGGCTTGAGGGTGGAGACACTGACGACACCGCGAAGCTACCGGGGGGGTCGAGGAGGTGGTGGTGTGTGTGTGTGTGTGGGTGTGTAGATGGGGTTGCAGGCTGGGCAACGGGAGGTCACACATGCTTTGTGTCCCCCAGGGAGCCTTGTGTGGAGCTAGACAGGAGCGGTGCCTGCTTTTTGAGGTGCAGCTCCTGGGCGCCACACAGCTGAGCTCATGAAACGCTACGCCGACCCTGGTTGGGAGGGGGGGAGGCGGGGGGTGAGGCGTGGAGGGTGAGAAGAGAGGGCACCCCTGCTATCAATCATCCAGGGAGGGGCCGGGGGAACCCGCACGCCCCACGGATCAGTCCAGCAGGCAGGAGGAACATGGGGCCAAGGACACATTAAAGGAGTCAAGTGTCTTTCTCTCAGCATGGGGGTGAGAGAGGGAGAGGGAGAGGGAGAGAGGAGAAGACTGGGACGGGAGATAACGGCCAGGAGGTGTGGTGCCATGTAACTGGAGAGGTGCAGAGGAGCATGGAGACAATGAGAGGTGAGGGCAGGGGGGGGGGGGTGCATGGCTAAAGCGCTGCATGCGGCCCTGTGAAACCTGAGGCCCGAGAAGGAGGGGAGGGAGAGGAAGAGAGAGACAAGACAAAAACAGACGGCGGTCAGACCGTTCCGTATACTCCTCTGTCACCTTAGGTCACATGTTGTGTATAGCTTGGACAAGAGAGGCTTTCTATTCCACTTTTCTCAAAGTATTCCCCGCTCTCTCCAAGCCAGTAGTCAGTCAGGAGCAATTTGCAGACCTCGCTGTGGTTCTGGTGTTCTGAGTGTGATCCACCCCTTGCGCGTTGGCAAGAGTTACTAGGACGTCGGATAAAAACGTCTGCCAGCACACGAGGCTCGCGCTCGGTGTGTCTGGTGTTGACAGACAGACAGCAGACACACCAGGTACCAGTCAAAGTCCATCAGCAGTCAGTTCTGGAAAACCAATTCCAGTTAAACACAGCCTATCCATCTAGGAACCTCGGCTCTCTCATTACGCTGACATTATACTGTTCACCGTGGCCTTCACTCTGCTTGGTTTTCTGAAATAAATATCACCAGACCTGGTGATTTCAGCCTACATCTAAATTCTTCTTCAAACTATGTAAAACATGTTACTATCCCACAAGGCACAGACAACAATAGCTGACACTTTTTTTTCATTATTTTTATTTTATATCTCAAAAAAACACACAAAAATTTACATTAAACTAAAAAAATACAGAAATAAAATACAATTGTGCCTTAAAGTAACAAAATAACTACCAAACTAGATAATATTTAATTAGACTAAGTAAGTAACTAACTAAGCAAACAAACAAATAAACAAAGAGTAAATTATGGCATTGCATTCTTTTAACCGTTAAGGAGCTAACCTGGCTTTCATGAGGAAAATATAAAAGTCCTTTTGCCCAAATGAAGGGCATATTTCTCAATACCCACCGCCAGAATTCCAAATGAAAATCGTGTGTTCCTGTTTCAGAACACATACTTCTAGTTACGAGACAAAAAGTCAATGTTAGTCACACCCCTCCCATAGTAGATATGTCGTCTGGGCACGCGTATGGTAACCCTTGCACGCTTTTTAAAGGGAGCACCTGTGACACATAAATCTGTAACAAACTCCCAGACTAGTATGTTACATTTCTAATAAGCATCACCGAACAGGGAGGGGTGGGGGGGGGGGAGTGAAAAAAGAATGGCTACTGTATGGGTCTGTAATAAGAGCCAGCTGTGAACAGCCATGTGGGCTCTGCTGTGGGAGCGGTTCACTGGAAGATCTGCGCCAGGGAGAAGCTGGCAGGAACATAATAAATCCAGCTTGTTGGGTACGGTCACTTTTTTAGAGAAGAAGAAACAAGCAAATTGCCTTTAGATTGGTAAAAAATTCCTCCCTTAAATCCCAGCACACATTCTGACTGCATATTTTGTGTCTCCTGACAGACATTATCTTATCTGTGTAAAGGAAGGCGTATCTCCAGATTAGCCCACTGTGTGTTTCAATGCACACTTTTCAGGTTTTTAGTATCTGATATTTACCACCTGATATTTACCTTTGAAAGAACTGGCATAGAAGCCTGTTCGAAGCCTAACAGTTGCATCATGTTTATTATTTAACATATGCAAAAAGGTATGATTTAAACAGATTTGCTTTTGGTTTCCTTCTTATGCTAGAAAATCATAGTCAGGAACTGGTGTATAACAAAGCATTGGCACTGCGTGTTCGGATACGCCGAGGGAAGTTGCTCTGGAAGAGAACAGGACACAGCTTGGGCCCCTAAAACCAATAGTGGTTCGGGGAAATGGGGTGACATTTCACAGTGCTAAACCTGCCCCAAAAGGATTTGTCTGTCCTCTGCTTAAATAATTAACTCGTTAGGGGCCTGAAATAAACCATACGGCCACATGATTTCTTCGTTTTTGTCAGCACGCAATGCAAAGCTGTGAAACTTTGTGGAGGTATGAAAAAGATGGTTGGGGGAGGATTCCTGTCCGAGCAATAGCTGTAAGCACTACATCATGTTTATTAACAGTCCTAAATCAGATTCTGCACTGCACAGGAGAACCGGGACCACAATGGTTCTGGATGACACACAGACTAGGTAATGGGGCTACATGAGGTTAAGGTACACTCTGCGATTTGGGTCCACAATATCTTCTTGTGGTTAAAACTAGCATGACAAAAAATGTTTAAAACAGGTTGAACACCTCTCTACTCCTCCCCCTAGTGCTCCCATAGGTTGAACACCTCTCTACTCCTCCCCCTAGTGCTCCTATAGGCTCACACCTATCTCTACCCTCCCCCTCGACAGCCACCCTCAGTTTGATGTAAAAGAAATTCTTGAAATATATACAGTGAGCTGGGGCAGAACATATGGGGTTCTGGGGGCCCTATAACACAATTGAGAAGTGTACCTTTAAATGCCATGCCTTCTTTTAGGAACTTACTGTGCAAGAAAGGTGGAATAGATAAATACAACTCTCTCTCCAGCTCGTTTCTTCCTCCTCTTCTCATAGGTAGGAGAAGAAACGCTTTGTCTTACCTTTTCTGAAAGAGTGTAGGAGAGGGCAGAAAGAAGGGCCCCACAGTGAGAGAAAGCTAGACGGGTTGAAACTGTACGCCCCCAACCACCAAACTCCCAGCCTCCATACCAACCTGTTTCTCTTCCTTTTCCCCTTTCTCTCTCGCACACACACACGTTCACTTACGCTCATGCTTGCTCTTTTCCGCCCCGACGGCCCCGGCGGGGCGGGGGGGGGGGGCGGGGGGGGGGGGGGGGGGGGGGGGGCGGGGGGGGGGGGGGGGGGGGGGGGGGGGGGGGGGGGGG
>JAOEHI010000009.1:3567440-3582215 GCA_025447815.1 Percopsis transmontana
TCATCCTTTCTTCTCCATTCTCTCTCTCGCCCCCCCCCCCCCCCCTCTCTCTCTCTCTCCCGCTCCCTGTGTGGGCCCAGAGCCGGGTCCAAGGAACCAGGAACGAAGCGGTAAATTCGCACACATGCCCCTCCAGCCCCTGGCTTCCTGCTTCTCTGCCACTCTGCTGGCCTCTCTGCCTGTAATTACAATCACTCGCCCTCCGCTAAAAGCTGGCGATAAGCTTCTTTACCAGCTACTGGTCATTAGCAACATGCACTCATACAGCGCTAACCAGACCAAATGAGGCTGTAATATGTATCAAACTGTGTACAGTATAAGAAGATTGTGCATACTCAAGTAAAGTATTACAACAATGTTCACTTATTCTTACATTATCAATCATCAATCAGCATGAACTAATTATATGCCATAGCAGGATTTAAGATATTAGCTTCAAAAAAATGTTTGGATTTTTTTGACTCCGACCATGCATTCAAACAAATATTGGTGATACATAATAAATGGATAAAATTCACCTCTTTTCAATAAATTTCCGGGGGGTCATTTAGGTGCACCTGCTGGCCCCTTCCTGCTGACCTTTTATCCTTAAGACAATCACAGGCTTTGAGGTTTTGGACTTGATGCCCACGGGTGGAGCTTCTTATGAATGGGGTGAGAGAGGTGAAAGGTGTAAGGGAAGCCGAGCCTATAGCTCGGGCCCACTTGTAAGGCCTCCAACACAGGGACCTCGGGGTGCGGAGCACTCTTTACCCGGGCAAAGGTTCACTCCGATCATGTGGGCCAATCTGTTCCAGACGGGGTAAATGACACATTATTGGATCCAGACCTGACAAGGGCTTTGTGTATATTACATTACCAGACACCAGGCTCACTTAAGCCTCATTACCTCCACCCTTCCCTCCCCACGAAAAAGAGACGGGGAAGGAGAGAGAGAGAGAGAGGGATGGAGGGAGGGAGGGAGGGAGGAAGAGAGAGAGTGAGAGAGAGAGAGAGAGAGAGAGAGAGAGCGAGAGAGAGAGGGAGATAGCAAACCATTACCTCAACGCGCTCGGAGAGGGGGATTTTTTTTCCTCCCAGGTCAAACCAAGACGCTGCAGCCAGCTTATAGTCACACAGCCTTCTTTCTCTCGCTTCTCTATTTTCTCCTCCCTGCTCTCCGCGTTTGGGAACCTGTTAAATATAACAACCCCAGAGTCCACCCGGGAACACCCAAGACGATCCTGCCCGCAGGGATTTTCAGGCAGATATTAGAAACACACTGGAGAGGTCACTCCTCAATGCACTCTTCCCACACTGATGGAGCTGATGTGGGAATTATTATTATTATTGTTATTATTATTATTATTATTAGCAAGAATTAGAGAAAATGTTCCCCGTTATAGGGATTGTGATTGTGCAGAAGTAAAAAATTAAGCAGCTGGAAATATAACATAACTTGTTCACTTACACTGGGTTTGTTCACCAATAATCAATGAAACATACGTCATTTGGCACTGTCCTTAAATGTAGCACTGATTGAACGTCAGTTTAGCAGGTCTGAGATGCTGGTGTAACACTCAAAATAACATTTTAACTACAGTATGTTTCGGTGGGAGGTTTCCTGTGGCTTGGAGGCTACCCGGCAGGATGTATGCCACAAGCAGTTGCAGGAATTATCATTGGCAAAACCAGCCCTTATTTGGATGACATACACACGAACACCCATACCACAAATAGCTGGCAGTGACCACTTGCTAAACTTTCCATTCCTCCCTCCCTAAACTGCAGACAGGTGTGTGTATATGTGTGTAAACAAATGTGCGCTGCCTTGTGTGTGCGTCTCTAATGGCCTGTGTGAGACACCTCTCAGGTATACAGTACATTCTCCACCTGGCTCATATTCAACATACCTATTTAACACGAGGGCGTCAGGCTACAATCTAAACATGCACTCCAAGTTCAGAGGCGAAAATTAAGACAATTATTTTGCGGCATAACCCCCACACCCATCGCCACGGTACCCCTGCCGTCATCAGAGAGATTAGCCATGGTGATTTATAGCCTTTAGCACATAAACCACCTTGACAGGCACAACCGCACCATATTGGCCTCCACCTATGTGGCGCCGTAATCACATAACAAATGGATCTATTTTCTGACCGGCGAGTATTAAAATGGCAGCCACCATGCACAGTTTCTCTGTCGCCTCACCTGTCGGGGAGCAAGGACAGGCTACGATGCAACACAAGCCCAACTGGAGATATATGTGCCTTTCAGAATGATAAAGGGAAATGTGCGTTCTCGAGCGACAGCTAAGATATATGCACCGCGAGGATTACTATTACTGTGAGTGCCCCACAGCTGTAGCTTCCCCAGTAGCTAGAGAGGGATAGAGAAGGATAGAGAAACCACATTAAGTATGACTTGCCACACGTGACATATGAAATAATAACAGCTGCACACCACAAGGCCTGAAAACGTTGTTATTTTGGTTGCAAGGTTTTAGTAAGATAGCTTTTTGCTTTAATACTGTATTACAATTGTGAGTCAAATATTCAGCTAAAATACAATGAATTACTGCATTTTGAGAATGCAATTTAAAATATAATTAATGCACACATAATAGCAGTTTATATAATGCATAGTACAGCAGGCGTTTTACTACGAAAAAGGGAACAAAATACTATTCATCAAAATGGAGTTCCTCACTCTTCACTTTATAACTGACTTCACTCATTTCTTGTTCCCTTGTTCTTTCATTCATCGCCCTGCTTTGTTGTTTGTTTAAACTCTGTTCATTACAACCTATCGGTTCCAGGGGTGACTTTGATGCCAGGAGCTGTGAATACACAATAGTGAGTAAGCATTATTTTAATGTTACTGAGGAAAGAAAACTGGCAGGCTACGTTTTTTTGCTAATGCAACGTTCCAAATGTTGAAAGAGTGAAATGCGTTTTACTACTCTTTTTGCATAACTAACACGTCAGTCATGTTATTATTAAGCCAGGCCATTAAGTATAGCAATGTTACCAATACCAAATATGTGGTTTAAATGTTTAGAGGATGACAATTCTAACTTGCCATGTGTTCCTTTATTATTAATTGTCACACAAAAATCTAGACACGCACTATAATAAAGAATTTTCTGCTTTTCTGCCCTTCACACGTCTATCTGTGTCTATGTTCATGTGTGCGTGTGTGCGTGTGTGCGTGTGTGCGCACGCGCATGTGTGTGTGTGTGTGTGTGTGTCCGTGTGACGGTCATGGAAGGCAGTTTGAGCTACACTGTTCCAGCTCATTAGCTGTGATTAATCGGCATGTGAGCTTTCCCATGGTCCCCTTTGCCTTGTGGAGAAAAAGCTCACCTTGGAGGGTACAGGGAGCACGCTCTGCTACACCACCACCCTTAACACTTAGCCACATGTAAAACGGACACAATGTACACATTATTACTCTCTGTGCTTTAAGGATAAGGTCGGCAAAAGTTTATATTTTTTGTTATTGTTTGAAAGTAGCGTGCAAAAACACCAAATTATGTTTTTCTTCCACGTCCAAGCATTTTCCGTTTAGAACTTAATTTAGGTTAAAACTATTAAAATGAGACTCCGAACCGTGTTATTGCTTTGCATGTGACATGATTTTCACAGAAATTTGGATATAGTTTTAATAATCTAAAATCTAACTTTCACACAATCTTTTTTTGATTTCCCAAATCAAACTTGTAAATATTTGATGTATGTAAGTTCCACAAATGTGCGCAAACACACACACACACACACACACACACACACACACACACACACACACACACACACTGCAGCCAGGTTATATAGTGCGTAAGAGGGGGAGTTACAAGGTTTTTCTTGTAAATGTTAGTAATTGTATGTTACTGTGTTAGTAATTGTATGTTTGCCACATCTGCTGCAAAGATATATATTGCCAAATTACTTACATTTTTGCTACTGAAAACTGCATTTAAAAGCCTTTTAATTACTTGAATATCTTCCCATTATTTAATCAGTAGAAAGGTATGAGAGAATATATTCTTTATGTAAATAAATCCCTGACACAATTTCTAAAATCACGCATGCATGAATGATTATACCGGGGTGAAGCAGTTAAGCCAATAAGAAATGTACTTCAATTGAAAGATGTTTTTGGCCACACATGTCCAGGGTGAACACATGTTGAACTTTATTCCTCTTTTGTTTAAATCTGCTGTTCCAAGATAATCCACACACAAATATGCACAAAGCTACAGAGGTTTCTTAATTTCCTGTGTGGGCCACACACAACTACAGAGGTCCCTCAGCTATGCTAAGAGGCAGGAATCTGCAGTAATTATTTTCCACTGTAAAAATAGATTCCACTAAAAGGCTTTGTCTTACACTCATGAAAATTTATCCATATAAAATAATTTACTGATTAATGGAATAGTTGCTTTTATTTGCCCAGAAATTCTCTGGAAGGTCTCATCTTAAAAAGAAAGAAAAGAAAGAAAGAAAGAAAGAAAGAAAGAAAGAAAGAAAGAAAGAATGAAAGAAACACTAAGAAAGGTAGTTAATAAATATTGAAGTAATATGTATTTTTATATGTTAAAATTCCGTGAAAATATGCAAAACAATTACTGCTAACTTCACAAAGCCTTTGACGTCATCCCAAGATTGAAGATAGCAATAAAATACAATAAAATAAATTATAAATTAAACTAGTGGAAAGTTAACCTGAGAATGGAAGACATCATAGATTGGCAAGGTAATTCAATGACCCACAAGTGAGCGATCGGGCGAGTAAGTCAGTGAGTTCGCTCAACACCACAGTTTACTCACAATTCACACCTGGCTAACTTTTAACTCTGTTCTCATGTATTTCAGTCAATTAGTCAGCGATTCATCACAGTCAGCCCCGCTACAACCCGGCCCATGTGACCCTGGCCACAGCGAGGCCTAAGACATGCAAAGAACGTGCTGGGAAGAGAGAAGCGCACCAACGGGAGAGAGGCCAAAAGCTCTGGGCCACCTGAGCTCCACCGCCAGTATTACAGCAGGCCAAACAGAGCACTCATTGTCTGTCTGCAGACGCCTCTGAGCTCTGCTCTTTGTCGCCCCCTTCTTTCAAATACATCGTCCCCTCTCAATGTTACTGCACACAGTTCTCTAATATTCATCTTTCCAGCCAATGGAGTCCACACACACACATACACACACACACACACACACACACACACACACACACACACACACACACACACACACAGAGCCATCTAAACATTAACTACAGACACAAGGAAACATCCCAGCTACAAACAAATACATAAACACTTAACACTTAAGTGTGAGTGCACAGACGTACTGTACATACACCCGGTGCGCACGGAGGACAACTGGAGTCTGAGTGGAGCAGAGAGCGGCTGCTGAATAATTCACGAGTGGAAACGCGTGATTGATGTGGGACATTTCATTTCCACACCTGTAAAGGCTCTCTTTTTAGCTCAGGCACCAAACAGGCCAAGCGGCCTCCGGTTCAAACGCCGGCCTGGTTCTGGTCTTCCTAGTCAGGGTTTTTTGGGACAAGAGCAGCTTTATTCTGAGGCGGGGGGGCACCAGTGATGGTGGTTGGGAGTCTACACCTGTGTTTGCTCCTCGGCCAGTAATTAAGAGCCGCATGCTATTTTGAGAGTGCTGCACAAAGTGCCTCACTCATGAGGTATGGGGGGAGGGGGGGAGACATTTTGGCTCCCATTCTGATGTGGCTGGAAAACCTTAAGGTCTGTGGATTAGCTTGGCAGGGCACACACATGTGACAGGATATGTGAGGTTGCATACGCGAATGCATATGAAACATCTGCATGTAGCTGAAATTAAAACGGACTCGCCGTGATTACTCACGTTATTCACAATGTCAGGAGAACAACTGGGCATTATTTATATATTAGCAGTAAAACATAAATTCAGGTTGAGAGCAACAATAGCAAATAGCTAAAGAATTATTCCTGGCATATTTTATTTACAGTACATCTGCTTTGGATGTATTGTTATGTTGTAGAAATAGACACAAATCTTTTGTAATAGAAATATTGGGTGTGCTTAGCCCACATAGTAAAGCACCAACTCATACATGAACACAAATTAAACACTGACTACTATAGGAGGAAAGGAGGAAAATGGAGTAGCTAAGTGGAAAAGAGCAAAATGAAAAATGAGGTTTGAGCCAATGCACTGTTACTGATGTAAGCAGGCTTAGAGGGTCAATCGAAGTGCAAAGAGAACTCCGAGTCAAAACAAACAGTCCCTTTGGCTTCTGGTGGGACAGCGCTCCCAGCGTTTCCCACAATTCCCCCGGAATGGTTTAATTAGTTTTCAATTAGTTATATAAAGTATAGGTGGTCATTATAAAAAATGTTCTAGATGTAATTTTATTGAATAAATGTCTACATTAACTGTCATGATCATGAGACATGGCATTTTTGTTTTGTAAAAAAAAAAACTAGCAGTCTAGGCTGCATTTGTTTTAATTTCTACAGATACAATTTTACCCTGTCCACTTCCTGGGAAATTAATAGTAATCAAACATTCCTGGGTTATTAAGCAGGCTTACCAAACTCTGAAAAGGAGATGATGTTACCTACCAACAGAGTCCAAACAGGGACTATTTTTATCTTTGAAAAAGTCTAACCGCACAAACACAAGGCTATGTTTTCCATGTAATTCATTAGAAAGAGGCTGGAATTCTGACAAATCATTCAGCTCAGCAAGCTCAGCTGTGCCAAAGTTCAGCAATTAGACTTGTATGTAAAGGGAGGCCTGCTCCTCCGCACTGGGTGTGCTAGATTTATGGACACTCTCAAACCAGAGGGCAGGTTCAAAGCTCTCGCCTGAGGAGCGCGAGTGTGACATGCGGAGGAATTTCATAAATATGGTGGAACACACACATTTCGCAGTAAATCTAAGCATAGGATAGTAGTCTTTGGGGATAGGGGGTGGTCAGTGAGGGGAAAGAGGTGGACCGTCGAATAAAGTCTTATCTAAATAATCAACTCGAGATGGGGGTCAAACATTTTCAAGTCATCTGTAATATTAAAGAAGTAGTAAAGGAGAATGATAACAAAATAAACTATAGTAGGCTAAAATTATTTATGCAAATTGATTCTGTAAGTTACTAAAACTATTATGAAAATTCCTAGTACCGCTAAGGCATGTTAAATTTTGACTTGTAGTCAATTCCAGCCTTAATCCTCTGTCAATATTTAGCTAATGTATATCTTCTAATGTGCTTCTCTGCTACTGTCTGACTATCATAGCCATAGACTACTCGCTGTCAAATTAAATGTAACTGAAAATTGTTTTTATAGGGTAGAATTATGATTCTTTTTGACATGTGGAGACATTTAGACAGCAAATAACAACTGAAGAATCAACATTTTAAGCAAAAATAAATCCTTTATTTTTGCACTTCACATTCATTCTTATGTTAACATCAAGCTATTTATTGCTACCCCAAAGCATCTGGTTATTTTAGTTCAGCTCTGTATTTGTTCTTTTAAGGATAGCCTATCTCTACAACACTGAGCCATTGAGCCAAGTCAGAATACAAGGCAGGTTGACTCCCTGACTGTTTTTTGGACCCGGGGATTTTTGGAGCGGCAGACCGACGTGTTTTGTGACGGTGACCTTTTGTCACCACTCCTCAATTAATGAAGAGCAAACATTCTCCCACACCCGTGCATATGGTGTGCTAGCTAGCCCACTGACGCGCAGGTACACACGCATGCACACGCGCACGCTAACACTGGCATGCTGTAACCCCTCCGGAATTCAATAATTAATACCTCCCAAAAAAAAGGAATTCAAGTATTCCGTGCAATTCCTTGCAAATACAATGCAGTTCCGTCATAGGATAGTTAATGCCAATATATATAAAATGTGGTATCTTTATTTATAGCCTCAGGTGTTCTCAAAATCTCAAAATCCAAGTAAAAACTTAGATACTGATGAGTTTTCATAACGTGGGAAGTAGCAGGATAGAAGAACGCAGGCTTGGCGGTTTACACACATTTTATGGGCTTCTAAATGCAAATGATATTATAGCCACATGGAGACCTCCTTTATTAGCAGATCATTGTTAAGGTAGTTTACAAGCGTGAAGTCCTTCACACATATGTTGTTTGTTCCAGCTGAGGGCAAGGGGGGGGGGAGCACCTCCTCTTTTTGACAAATGCCATCAGTTGCTTTTGTCAGGCATATAAGATGTTGAAGAGGCTCCAACGAACCCTTTGCAGAGGGAGGGGGCAGGAGAGGCCAGTGGTTAAGGTGGTCCCAGCCGGTTTATTCCCCTACCCGTAAGCATCCTTGAGCAAGCCATTAAGTCGGTGTGTGTGTTTGTGTGTTTGTGTGTAGAAGGGGGGCGTTGCATTACAGTAAACATGTCCAATTCCTTAAGCATTTACTGTGATTCACATTGCAGTGCTACTTACCACAAAACAAGGATTTCGATTGGTTGTGGATGAAAAATAAATCTCATTAGCATTTTTTAAAATGTTTTACCTTACAAAAGCCTCTGAAATAACCTTTTTAGTATCCCCTGCTAAGTTGATGTAAAGGTTCTGATGACACAATCTGTGAAAATCAGGCATCTGCATGTTTTACATTTTACATTTACAGCATTTAGCAGACGCTTTTATCCAAAGTGACTTACAATTACAATTGCATTCATCTTGCGTCTTGGTGGGGAGTATCTTAGCCCGCCTGTCATTACAGCCTGGTTTGGGGGTTTGGGGTGTGGGCAGCTGCTGTCAATACATCCACACCTTCTCCCCATTTTTTTCTTTATATCTCTCCACCACCACCCCCACCCAAACTGCCTTCTTGAAAGCCAGGTTTAGAGTTGGACGTCAGCCCCATGCCGAAACCTCTGAGCACACAAATATGCAACGCTAATGTTGCATGCTGTTGTCTGTTTCTTCGAGTCATAAGTGGTTCCACGGAGATGACATTGAACGAACACTGCTTTTGTTGGAAATTAGTTAAAAGGCACCAGGGTAACAGTATAGAGAAGGTTTTATGTCCGGTTTTGAGGCAACAAGGCAATTTAACAAGTTAAATCGGACAAAATGCATTTTTTATAGTGATTGTTCACTTGGAACTTTCGTAATTCGTTATACAGACCGATTAGAAAAAAATGGGGGCATGTCAAGATAGCATCTTGATAGAATCATTAAAACAGCATAATAGCTACATACATGCTCTGAAAATAGTACATGGGAATTTTGAGGAAAAAAAAACACCATGGGGATTTGTGAAATCAAATTTATATAAAGGTGGACTTGAACACACACACACACACAGGACATGGTCAGAGTGATGTCAATCTGTTTGTGCTGCGTCCTAATCCCCTGCAGGTCATAAGCCGAGGGTCAGAAGTGGGGGACACACACTTGTGTCCGCTGCAACTTCACAGCCAGCGCAGGAATGATGGGAGTTGATGTCAACCATTATTTAGCTGTCAGGATGGAAACAAAATGAATGAGAAACAAAGTGCTGAGATTGACCTGACCTTACGGATGATTGCAGCCTAAATAGCCTGGACTGAAATTGGCCATTTTACACCCTGGCAGCTGCCCAAAAGACAATTTCTCCTGGTTGAGAGGGCAACATAGCCAAAATAGCATGCCACATCAAATGCCAATTTCCTGGGAAAGACTGTATTCCAAATTAAAAGAGTTAGGAGTTAGTAGGAAAAAAGCACTGTTCATCAGCAAATTACATCAGCAGTAAAGGTCAGAATGAGACATTATTGACTTTATTCCGTACTCTTTTGGTGCACTGTATACTGAAATGTATTAAATTACATGTAATATTTTGTATTAAAACAACAGTACACATAAAACTAATGCAGGGGATATACTGTAGTTCAACTTGTGACAGTTTGATTCTCTTACATTTCCAGAATTTAATGTTTCAACTGGGCCTTTACAAAATGAATTGCTCTCCTTCAGTGAGGTTGCACAATATAAAATTCAGCCACTCATCAGTGGAAAATTGTAGGCACAGTTATAGCAGAGTGGACTTTGTGAGCATTCTTTAATGGCAGGCCTAAGCTACAGTATAGCTAGTCATAACCTGTAACACAAAGAGAGAAAAGAGAATTCTGCCTTCCTTTTAGACAAATAAAAGTCTACAGTAGGTACTTAGGTTTGATTTACTGTCATACTGTTTCTTTATTTGATTTGAAGCTACGACAGTGACTGCCCATCCCACACTTGATATCTGAGTGTCTGGTACTCCTCTCTACCCCTCTCCCTGCAACATTATAGCCTCACATAATTTTCTACCCCTCAGCCCAACAGCTGGCCACACTTTGCAGATTGTTTCAAAATATAAAAAAGTGAGCTGTTTCAGAAAGTTGGGTTTCAAGGGACTCTGTCACACAATAAATAAGTGTACCTTTAAAAAATAGTTATTTAAAGAAAAGTATAAGTATCAAGTATATTTAAAGGCAGTATAAAACCCTGATTTATCTAAAAAGTTGTCCTGCTGTATTGTCAGTGTTCAGGAATTTCTCGTTAAAAAAAAATTATTTTTTGCATTCATATTGCAATCACACATCTACTCCTAAGATTGTAGGAACAAATGATAAAATATATACAAATGTAATGTATTTGGGCCTGATATGGGGTGTGTGATCCTAACTCAGACTTCTACCACAGCAGTATCAGCTGGAGAGCCTGCTGGGTTTGAGACACCGAGATCCCTTATAATGGAATCTAATCCTTAGCTGTCTATTTGAGAGGGCTGGAACTAATCGATCAGAGAGGAGCATCTGTGAAAGAGATGTCCAGTGAGGCAGCTTTCACTTGACTGGAGCCAGAAGGGCTACTGTCTGCTCAGTCTGCACTTCCAACAACAGAGCACCGTTAACACTGGAATACGTGAGTCAAGTCGACAAATTGGCTTTGATGGAAAAACTGTGAAACGCATGTGTCTGATTCTCTAGGCGTCGTTACGTGTGTACTTTTCTTTATTTGTGTGTGTGTGTACTCTGTATATGATGCGTCTCTTTCTGGATCAATTCTTTAAATCAATCTAACTCTGCGTTGTTTTCTTTTCTTTTTTTTTCTTTTGGGAGGGGGGTTGGCCCCAACTTCCAATATTGCCATCTCTGCTGTGCGAGGCGCTATCATTGCCCTTTCTTTGTCTAATCCTCTGTTCATGTCCCTCTCCTTTGCACTGCCCACATATTTTATATCAGTTTCTGCGTTAAGTCCTCTCCCTCTGAACTCAATCCCCAGTCTGGCCCTCAGCTAGAGCCCCTCAGCTGCTGGTGTGCTCTCACACTAACCCCCTTGTTTATAGCGGGGACGCAATTAAGTCCCAGCCAAGCGGAGGAGTCCCAGAGAGAGAGGCAAGAGTGCAAGCCTGTGAGTCAGATTTCAGCTTCCCTCCACTCCAGCGGTGCTCCTCCCTTTTCACTCATTTCGCTCTCCATCCTCCTCTTGCTCTCTCCTCCTCCAACTGTTGTCGTCTTCTGTAGCGTTTTAACGGAAAAATCTATTTTGGTTTGCTTTGGGTGATTATCACGTACTACACGTAAACAACCAAAAAACACTGTAAAATATGTATTCACAGACTGTTTTAAAGCTAAAAGAAATGTAAATGAATGAACTTTCATAGCATTACTGATGACTAACATAATTATCAGTCTAAAACAGAATAATTGATATAATATCATAATTGATTTGAATTTCCTAATTCTTACAAACAAATACAAAACAAACAACGACTTAAACACACATGTAAGTAATAGTAACATTGTGGGATTTTGCTTTCTTTTTTTTCTGTCCAGCGAGGAACTGGCCTAGCACTGGGTTCACGTTCTCCACATGTGTGGTCTGTGCACCCCAGGGGGCCTAATCCAGAATCCCAGACACACGTGTGCAGGCAGAAGCAGTAGTGCAATGCAGAGTAGATAAACAGTGCACTTATAATGGCCACTGGGCACACTCCTCATGCAAATAATGCCACATTACCTAGTTTGCAAGAGCAAAACACAAATCTGAAGCACTTAATACTTAAAATCATTTTTTTTCCATTTCATCAGTTACTTAAAAGGTAGTTTTACACTGGGAGATATATTCCCCTGACATAACTTACCATAAACATGTCTTGGCTAGTTAAAAACCTTAACAACATTAAATTAGACACTATAAACGCATTGAAAAGGACATTTGTCCTGCACACACATTTATGTTGAAGAAGGGTCTTCAAACCACTACATTTAAGATGTTTGCAAATTAAAAATACAAATACAAATTGCTTTGGCCTTTAGTGTTAAGCATCTTGATTAGCCTGCCTGTATGTTGCACCCCACAACACAAGTGTGCTTCCTTCCTAAGGCCTCACTTTCGCAGGAGTAGCTCCAGGGATGTGTGTTGCGTTGACGGACAGGGGGATAAACAGAGAGGCCTGTCCCTGACCTCCCAACACCAGCCTGGGGGAGGATGAACAGCCCCCCAATGGGGCCCTGAGCAGATAAAATACACCCGACCGTCTTCGACACCAGGTGTGACAGCCATCAGGGGTGGCCTATCAGCAGGAGGTACCAAGTGGGGGGGAGGCAAGGGGTGAGGGGGCACATTAGGAACATATCAGCAATTATTCTGGAGTTTATTTTCCTTCCTGCTTTAACGCCTGGATACCAAGCCACATTTATTCTGGGTGTTGATTGTATCTTATAGGGCCTAAGTGAGTGCACTTAGTCATTTGTCGATTATCTGATAATGCATCGAAACCATGTAGTGCTCTGATTGACACTTTAGAAAGACCCTTAGTTTTTATTTGTTAGACCTGTTTACGTTTTAGACTTTTTAGACAGACAATGTACACAACCGCAGGGCCTATCTGTGAGGTTCAGTTCAATCTTATGCAATCAGTGTACGTTGCAAATCCCGTTCTCGTAATGTAATGCAATTCACAGGCTCACGGGCCCTCGAACATGTTTACATCTTTTTCCAGACCCATTAGGCACCAAGCAGCTATATCATATGTGACACTGGAGAATGTCCTCGGTCTGTTTAAGCCATGATCATGGCCTGGACGGGCCCCACGTCTTCAGATAAGCCTCTGAGATGTGAACATGTTGTCATATTAATGTCTTTACCTTCAAACAATATATGTGTTAATGGATAATGAATTTGCAGGCACAAAACAAAAAACAAATAAAAGTAATTGTGTGAACATTTACTATTGTAAAGTAAATTACATTATTAGAGTAAAATGCTCACAGTTCTAGCAGAGCTGCCTTTGTGAGCGCTCCTAATCACGGTTACATTGTACGATTTTGACGGGTTATTTTTATCCTTCAAATCAGCACATTCTATCAAAACGTTGCCACCGGGGAAAATACATTCTAAAGTGTCATGCTGAACCTATGCTATGCTAAAAGAAAGAGGCTGTGTGCAGGAGGACTGTGTGTGAAAAAAGGAAGCCCAGACCTCTAATTTCCTGTGTGAGCATTTGCGATGGAAGGGCCAGACCACTTGGCGACAATCTGAAATCAGCCCCAGAGTCCTCCGAGCCACCCCTGCCCTGACAGTACCCTCTCCCAACCCCCCCCCCCACCCCCCCAACCCCCCCCCCCCACCCCCCCAACCCCCCCACCCCACCCCACCCCTTCTGCTCTCAGCCCGGGGACACAGAGCAAGGCCCCTGGGGCGACTGTGGGTTAACCTCGCTCAGCCGTGACCAGAAAACCCAGTGATATCTTACTCATCTAATCCCCCCTCTCAGTCGTCATGCAATAAAGCACGCATAGCAACCCTTGACCTCCCAAGTCCCCCCCAACATCCCCCTCGACACCCCAAAGGTTTCCACATCCTCCAGCATCCACCCATCCAGATGCATCAGGCGGATGCAGGCCGACGCAGGCGGGGGAAGAAAAAAAACACGCAGGCTCCAAACATCCCTCTAATGTGGCCCGGCCTTCTAGCCCCGCCCCTTTTCTGTCCGTGGGACGGCATATGAGCGAGAAACACGAAAGAAAGAGAGGCACTCTCTCGCAGTGAGCACAGGAGGGGTACAGCAGCGCCGGGACAACGGGACAAGAAAGGGTTTTGGACGCAAAAAAAACCAAAAAACCTCCAGTGCATATAAGCACTTGCATGCATGGGAGTATGTTGCCACGAGGGAGTCCACCAACATGCATGTATATCTGCATACATGAACGTTTGTGTGAGTGAGTCCAAAGCAGCATTGCTCAAAGGGGCTCCAGTCTCCCCCTTGCTCCAGCACATCTGGGCTTTATATCAGGCCTTTAATTAATCCTGAGTGAAGGCCAGGCAGTGACAGGCTGACTGGGCAGGCTCCAAGCCAGGACAAGGCCTGATTTATTACAAATGAGCTCCAACCAGCATTGATTTATTTCAGACTGAGGAGAAGGGGGGGGGGGGGGGAGAGGGTAGAGGGGAGAGAGAGGACTGGGGGGTTGAAGGTTGGGGTGGGGCTAAGGGGTGGTGGGGTTGTGGGGACACAGAAACAGTACTGTTGAAGTGGGCGGGCAGCGAGACAGGAAGGTTAAAGGCATGACGGATTGACTGAAAAAGGTGGGCAGGAGACTGAACAGAGAGGGGGGTGGGAGGGATGACTGCGTTGTTTGGGTCTAAAAAAGGAAAAGCGTGGGGAATAAAGAGAGAGAGAGAGAGAGGGAGAGAGAGAGAGGCAGAGAGGGAGAGGGAGAGAGGGAGAGGGAGAGAGGGAGAGGGGGAGAGGGAGAGGGAGAGAGGGAGAGGGGGAGAGAGGG
>JAOEHI010000009.1:3587193-3616993 GCA_025447815.1 Percopsis transmontana
ATATATACATATATAAATATATTGTATAAATGTATGTGAGACGAAACTAGACACATCTTTACAATATATAAATAAGGAATGTACAATTATGGCTTAGATATAAACTACTGTAGTTTCCTTAACTAAAAATAGATAAACAAACAAAATACAAAATGAAACGGAAAAAAACACAATAGGAAAACTAAACACTTATTAATTTCATGGCATACATTCTCCTTATACAGCACCTTACTGTAAAACACCTTGAAATAACTTTGAATCTTTCTTCCGCTGTTTATTTCCCATATTGCAGTAATTTCATACATATAAAAATGTGAAAAAAGAAAAGAAAAAAACAAGCTGACCACAAATTGACCACTTCATTCAATTTATTACAACAAGACCACTGCTCATTTGTCGTGTCTTCAATCACTTAAGTGATAATAGCAAACACAGTTGGATGGTTACAGTATATGATCAGGCAAGTTGTGCTGTGTTAACTTTTGTACCATGGTCTGTGGTTCACATGAGTGTGGAAATTGAACGCGGCGCATGCTCACTGACACCACATCTGTCGGAATAACCAGCATGCCATCCAATTAACATCAAACTCTACTGCAGTGTCTGGATAATCCTCACTGTCTCTCCATGCAGACCAGTGAATGACACCCCCTCCTCCTCCCGACCTTTTTTTTCTGTTCACCACTGACGTGGGCTGGTGGTGCTAATTTGCTTTCCTTACTGGCCCCGGCTGGAGGCCGTACTCATGGCCCCTTTATAAACCTTTTAATGGAGTAAGCCAGCACCATTCTGAACTAACTTATATTCATCCGTTTTTTTGCATCGTTCCCTCATTTCATTGTTATTATAGCCTGAATGCAAACAGGAAGAAAAACACAATTTGACAAATTTGCTGTAAATATACTACCACTAAATTAAAATCATACCTGAAAAAAGCATTTCCGTCTTTCATAGTGCCTTCATAGTATCCATGGCAACCAGGTGATGCAATACAAACACAGGTGCGAAGACCTGGGAGAGCTCACAAATGCTTAAGAGGGGTCCTTTACTTCAGTTAACTAGTGGGACCTGTGATTGAATATGGCAACCCCTCAGTGCCTGCCTCCCCTGGGTAAAACTGGTAAACAGGGCTTATGAGAAAACTGAAAGGCTGATGTAATTTCCTATACATGTGAGCAATGAAGTCTGGCAACTGTATAGCACTGTATCTCCCCTACATTTCTGGAGACGATGATGTCATAGCTGTTAGCTCAGACTAAAAGGTTAAGTACTGTAAAGTACCATTGAGGCCACAGGCAGGTGACTGTTAGCATTGCCTTTGGACCTAGCTGAGTTGTAATACCCATTTCTGTATACTATATTGCTCAGACAGCAATATTGTTAAGTCAAACAATGAGAGAAATTCTTAATCTCTAAATTTTCACCAAATCATGTTTGTAAGCACTAAACTACAGTTATAATCATTCATCATTGGTCATTAAATGAGCATTGGTTTCCAAAAATCAAAATATACCTGAGAAACAAATAAACCATGGCTTAAGAACACGCATGAGACATGAAATAAGACAGATGTACTAGAAGAGAAACAAAAGAACAGCTGGTGTCTGCTATAAAACATTCTATATCAAGTTAACTTTGACTCACAGTTCACCTCCTTTAATTTCCTGACCACCACTGTTGTTTTCTGCTCCCTTAGGTTATGTTCAAAGGAACTCAAGAGTAGCCACATGTAATGGACTCTGACACTGAGACATATAGGGCCATGTCAAGGGCCTCCTAAGAAAATACCCTTGTTCCTCAAGCTAACAATATTAGCAGCACTAGAGCAGAAAATGTATACTTTAGGTACTCAAAATGTGCACTCTACCTTGTGATGCGCGGAATATAAAACAATAAATATTATTTTATACAAGAATCTTTGCCCACAATTTCAATTTACTTTGGTCATCTGAGCATTTCACTAATTTGGAAAACATTCTTTTGTGAGTGTAGCGAGGATCTAATGCGCTTGGAGAGCAGTGATCCTGCTGAACAACACACTCTATGAGCCAAGGCTATCAGGCACCAAGGCTTGCTGATCCAGGCTAGTCTGCTACTGTCATTATTTACAGTGGCTCCACTGTGCTTGAAGGGTGCAAAGTGTTTCTAAATAAACGGTTTAGGGTTTCCCCATCTCAACGTTAAATACCAGAAGCTCAAGGGAAGAGTCTGACTTCTGACAGCAAATGGCATCGCTGGACCCTCCTTAAAACAAAGGCATTGGGTGGAGAAGGGGGTTTGTCTACCTTCTGAAACAGAGACATAGGTACAGAGAGCAGGAGAGACAGACGTGGAGTATAAATAACAGGCAAGCCATGGCATTCACGTGTGAAACAAGAGCAGCAGCGCTAGGCCTCGCTGAAAGAGCACTCGCAAGGAGGCGAGCCAGGAGATAATATTTCACAGGTAAAGAGATGTCCACATGACGATAACAGCCGCTAGCAGAGAGGACGAGTAGGGGGGGGGGGATGAGTGAAAGGTCCCAGGCCTTCTGCCGTCCGCCCACACGGCTCACGGCTGAGAGGAGATACCAAAGGAGAAGGGGAGGCTGTTATTGCCAGGCTGGCTGGTTCATCAGCAGATTCTTATCACGCCTACAGACTTCCCATCTAAAATGCGATGATATACACAACCTATTAAGAGAGGTAGAAGGTCACCCAGTCTCTCTGGGTCACCTTTAATCAGCTAAGTGGTCATGGGTGGGAATGAAGCAAGGGACTGTGACATGGGATGTTAGCTTGATGTTAGCCTGAAGACTGGAAATCTTATCTCCCACAGGCTCTTCATTTACACTTTGACACGTCTCGTATCGCCGTCGTCAGACAGGAGCTCTTAGTGGTGCATTTAGCCAACAAAGACAATGAAACCTTATCGGCGTCTTGGCTTTTATCTCCTCAAAGCATCAGTCACCAGTCGCCCGTGGAATTAAAGGTTTAATATTTGATATCTCATGGGGTTATATCCATTCACGAGCACTCAGAGAATTCTTCTTATATTTTCCTAGATCACGCCCATCATTTCCACATTACATACATCTCCGTGCCCCTTTCACTGGCGGGCCAAGGCCCACGCTTGTTCTAAAGTTGCATTGCAGTACTTTAGCACCGCAGTACTCAGTGTCGAGCTGACAGCTTAGGCGCTCGCACCCAACAATAGCAATAGTACTGTATGTATATACAGTACATACATGAAAAGGTATCGTCTTATATATTGGAACTTGTCATCTGTACCCCATTGGTTATAGCACTTATAGCACCCCCTTGCTTTCATAGTGTGCAGTAAGTGACTGCACACTGCACACTATGAAAGCAAGGGGGGTTTCTTCCAATGCTACTTTACTAAGTACAAAGTGTGCACATTTCCATAGAGGGAACAGGCAACAGGAAGGAATGTGAAGTCAGACACCCTGAATAAGTAGACGTGTGGTGTAAATGAATGGCGTTAATAAATTTAGAAGGACTATAGAAACAAATCTGTAATGTGAGAAGTGATGAATCTGATTTTAAATTGTTGCTTAACAAATAATACAAATTAATAAAACATCTAATCTTTCAGATGCAGTTCGGCAAGGAACCAACAAGATATCGAGGAGACTATTATGTTTTGTTCACCACAGACATTTGCTAGCTCACAAGCATGAAGGAATGGAGTGGCTTACATTTGGTTTTGGATGTGTACACTAATAGAAAAGCAGTTATAGCATTTGTAAGGTGTTGTATAAATATGTCCTCCAAACCCCAATTTAATGTTTAAATTATAAGTTTTATGTCATAGTAGCCGAAACAGGTGTATTCTCGAATTTACAGTTTTAGCTAGATTTTCTTTAGCTAGAAGTTAAGATTAGATAGGAGGTCTGATATAGGACAGGACACTGCCATGAGTTTAGGAATTGCTTCTGTGTTAGGAAGATTTTTCCTATCTTTGAAACTTAAGTTAAGATAGGACAAGCAGTTAGGATGTTTTTCTGTAATGAGGCCCCAGAATCCTAACCTATGTAGTGTGTAGATAGGTATTTCCTTTGGATTAATGGAATACATTTAGCATAAAGTAAGGAGTACTATCCTACACTGTGTTTTTATTAAGAGTTGGCCTAAGCAATGCGTTGAAATGTGTGGGAGAGAAAGATAATCATATAAGGTCAGAAGAGCCTTTTTAAATGGGTGAGCGGTGATGGAATGAGATCCCCACCTAACCTCCCTGCTGTGTTATGAGAAATTGAGAGGGACGGGCTGCCTATCCGAGCCATACTATCTGGCTGGGCATTAATCAGCCACAGCTCATTGGTCAATGAACTGGCGTCCATTCGTTTGGCCTGCTTTTGCTCCTTAAAATGTGGGGGAGGGAGCTGGACTTGGAAGGGGTGAAAGAGGAGACCACATTTATTGTATTTACATGTTTTATTGTATGAAATGTGACCATAATGATGATCAGGATATCACATTTATGGTAATGTAACATAAACGAAAAATAGGCCTTTTATTTCTGCTTTAGAGGGGGAGTGTTGGAACGCTTAATTTGTCCAGCCAGAGGTGTGGTCAAACATAGATGTTCACATCTTTTACCTAAATGCCTTTATACTGTACCTACAATTAGGTAGTAAACCAAGGGAACAAGGTGAACCATATGTATATGATGGTGCAAAACCAATAAAAAGTCCGCCATTATACAGCAGTATCGGCATTTGTAGTACACTATGCACCCCAACTATATATTCAAGTTAGTCCTACAAAATTTTCACCATTGATTTATTAATGATTCTAAGTTAAATCTATTTTAGTGATACTAAAAATTTAACTTAAATGCATTTACTGCAGCTGTTATATTGTCTATGTCTACATGTAAACATGTTGCATGTAAATTTAACATAAGAATAATAGCAACATAATATCAAAAAATGTATATTGTATGTTTTTTCCCTGGATAATGTATATTTAAACAACTGTGGCAAAAAAATTAAAAAAAATGAATGAAAAATGAATGCAACTGAATATTTTTAATACTAAGCTGACAAGAAGCCTCTATTTACTTGGCCTGCATAGGTTATTTTAAAGTCTGGTCTGGATTTTTACTATTGTAAATAACTTCAAATGCATTGTATATTGTGTTATTGGACCATTCCTCTTCTTTTCAGCCCCTTTTTACCCAGTTCATCCCTCCATCATGGCCCAGAAGGAATGCGTAGATGTGACTGATAAAGGGAGCTGTGCGTTGAACGAGGAGAGGAGGGAAAGCTTAAACTGCTCCCTGGAATAAGCAGAGCTGTAAAGCTGTGTCAGAAAAATGCTGCCCCCTCGTCCTTCTTCTCCCCTCCCTTTATTCTTTATGGGTCTGTAACCGCATTTGTTACTCATTTGATGGGCTGGGGAGCCGTCCGGGCCCTGGAGTACAAGATATTATTCTTCGCTTGCCCCTCGCCCCTGCAGCCCTCCCAAAATAACAGCCTCCAGCCTACTGTTTTAAGTCTCTCACCAGAGGGAGTGAAGGGGAGGAGAGCGAGTGCAGGAGGGGGGTGGGGGGGTTCAGCACAGGAGAAGAGAAGCTGAAAGATGTCTCCATAGCTCTCCTCTGAGGAGATCAAAGTGGACTGTTCCCTCAACCCTGTGGCTCCATAATGGTTTGGTGGAGTCGGAGCGAGGGCCCTCGCTGCTCAAGATGTTGTAACATGGATGATTAGTGACAGTGTAATACTTTGAACACGGGCCGTACAAAGGGAGAATCCAGCTGAGCGAGAGGCTTTAAACTTTTCAGAGGTGGGGTAAATGCAGGGGTTCCTAAGCCACCGGAGAGCATTAGGACCTGAGATGTAAAAAGATATCACATTCATTTTTTCCCTTTATATGCGCCCAGGGAATAAAGGACAACAAATAGAGTGTGGGAGGCAACATGAATGCCTATCATACTTTCCCTTGTTAGAAAAGGGAAGTCAGGGGGCACAGTACTTTAAATGTCACATTGACAGATTTGTTTAGGCACATTTAACAGTTTGATCCAGCAGCCTTTAAAGTTGTAATTTTATACTTTTAGACATTTGTTTGGGTATATTTCGAAATTTGATCTGTAAAATCCGTTAACATTAATTCACATTTGCTCCTTAATAAAAACAAAAGTTAAGTGGAAGTTATGATTCTTGATTATTTCTGATAGTAATTTAAAGTTACACTCCTTGATTGCACAGGTTTTTATGCTCTGACGCTTTATTTTTGGAAACACAACTGCCCACAAAAGTGCATGTGCCTGTAGGGGGATGGGGAGAAAATCTTAGTATCACTGACAAGGCACAAGGCTAATTTCCCACAAAGTGAGGAGTGTGCCTTTAAACTAGGATTACAGGAGTTTGATATTACAATAGGATATAATTTTAACAACGACATCATCTTCATGTATTATTTTTCCCTAATGAAAGATTTAGCTTTAAAGATTAAATAAAAAGAATGAAGAGTGTGCGAAAGTGTGGGGACCTTGACATGTATTATTCTTCCCTAATGAAAGATTTAGCTTTAAAGATTAAATAAAAAGAATGAAGAGTGTGCGAAAGTGTGGGGACCTTGACTTTGACATCAGTTATACCTCTGAAAGTCATTCTTAGCATTTTGTTTGACAACAAATCATTATCTTGGATTCACCTTAACACTGTTATGTTCAGATGAAATAAAAAGTGGCCATGTAAATGTATGTTTTTTAACAGTGTACCCTCAAATCCTTCCAAATTCCCAGATGACTGAAATAACATGCTTTCTGATGAGTTCTCGATAAGTAGCTATTTTTAGAAAAACCAGATGTTCCTTAGTCCTCAGTCCTACTTCATATAGTACAGTATGCACATTATAATTATTTTGTCATTTTGCTATTATGGAAAGCCAATTTAACTTTATTCTTGATTAATTTATTAATTTATTAATTAATTTTTTTTTTTTTTCACTGACTTTAAAATGTTTTTTAATGGAATTTCAATTGATCAAGGAAGTCTATACTTGGAAAAGATGAAAATAGTCATTTGAAATGTGAAATGTAAAGAAAATGAATGTATATGTTCTTTACACAATTCACTCAGGAACCCTCCTCCCCTTCTTTACTGTATCAAATACAGTACTGTATATTAAGGCATTATAATACTAAATTAGGATAAATTAGGAGAGCTTTGAGAAATTGGAGCAAGAGGGGATTTCCACATTCCTTTCATATGCAGCTATTCTTACGATGATGAAAATATCCCATATATTATTTTATTACAGATTACAGACTTTGCAGTGTACAACTGATAAACTGTAAACCTGTTTGCTTATGCCTGCTGCAGTAAATGCCATTTCTAGAAACAAAACATACAGCAAGTCTGCAGACTGAATTCAGTCGGATATCGGTAGATAATTGATTGTCATAATGCAGAACTGCTGAATCGGACAAATTTCTTATGGTCTGCCCCTGCATGTAAACATGGTTGATGTGTTGCAGACTGATATGGTCACTGAAAGGCTTAGATACAGGCTGCATTAATGCACTTATCTTAAGTGGGCTTTGCCTGCCTCACCTGCCTGCTTTTCAAAGAGAACAGGAAAGAAGAACACAGGGAAACATTCACCATCACAGAATGAACAACTGTGCTGTACAAAACACGAAGGGCGTTCAGGTCTATTATCGCATGTTGGATCGCATCATGGTTGAAGGTTTTTATTATGTTGCCTTACGGTTGCAAATGTACACAGCCGGATGTTGTGATACGAGGATTAGCAGTACAGATGTATGTGTGCGTGGGCGAATTCTCTTTACGTCCATGCACGTGCATTTAAGCCAGACAGCTGCTTTTCTCCTCCTTCACCACACGCATGAATCAAATCCTCCTCGAGTTCCCGACCCAACCTAAAAATATTCAAAATATCCCTCTAATAAATAAACGGGGTTTAAAATAAGACAAGAAATTAGCCTTTTAAGGCTCAGAATAGACTCGTCTCTCTCCCTGTGGCTTTCATGTTAAAGGAAGTGCAAAACAATCATATTGTTACATTGTTACATTTCCTCTGCTTGCTGTGAAAGCCTCACATTGATCTTTATGAGGTCACCAACAGCACTGTACTCTGGTAGGCTACCAATCCTCTCTGTTGCCTATCAACGGTTTACTTAACACAACATTACTAATATTTGGGAGTTTTATAATAGAAAATAGTACACATGCATTCATAGTACGAGATTATATAGAAAGATACAGCAAGGATAATATAAGTTATGTTAAGATCCTGCAAGTGAAACTAATTGTATTAGCTTGCATGTAGTATTGTATTTGTTACAACTGCAACTGCTCTTTTAGACGAGATTTAAATGTATCGTGGTGGGGGATGACCTAATAGCCAAGGGTAGATTATTCCAAAGTTTAGGGGTCACAACAGAAAAAGCACGATCACCCCTTAGTCTTTAACTGAGACCGAAAAAAAGGAGTTGGTTAGAGGATTTAAGGGGCCTGGAAATGTGATGAAAATTAAGGACATCAGAGATGTACAATAGAGCCAATCCATGTAATGCTTAAAAAACAGGTAACAGGACCTTAAACTCAATTCTATATTTAACTGGTAGCCAGTGAAGAGAGGCCAATATAGGGGAAATGTGGTCCCTCTTCCTGGTGCCAGTCAACAGTCTAGCAGCCGCATTCTGGACAAGCTGCAAGCGTGACAATGATGACTGACAAATTCCAGTATACAAAGAGTTCAAATAGTCAAGACGAGAAGATATAGCCACATGCATAACAATCTCCAGATCCTTAAGAGAGAGGAGGCAGTAGTCCTAAAATGAAAAAAGCTACTTTTGACAAATAAAATTGTTTTTGTACTAATCATACCATAGTTTGTTTTCTGAGATCCAAAAATCGTTTCTGGTCTGTGCAGAATAGAACTTTGGGATTTAATGAGGCCACCAATAGAAGATTTGTATTGAAAGCTGTATGGTTGCTTTTATATGTTTTTACTTTACTCTGTACTTTCTACAATAAATCAGCAAATACATTTTTTTTGAGCCACCTGTCTGGGATGGAGAGAAAACGTTTTCCTATTCATCGTCTTATTAAAACCATTGGTCAAAAGCATACATAAAACACAAAGAGATAGCTGGACCTATGGGTATATAAACCCAGAGAGAGACAGAGGAAAAAAGAAACAGTGTAAACGAGGCACAATGAGATAAATAAATTGCTGGGAATGTCACGATGTTGAATCATGTTCCTAAACTTGGCAGGGAGATATGAGTGATGTTCTGAGCTCCGCATTATTATCTCCTAACCGTCACTGGCTCACTCTCACTGTCCAGAGCCGCCGTCCAGGGGGGTGGGTTGGGGGAGAGTATAGCATTCTTCTATTGCAGCCAGGATTAATGAACTGACGGGTCTGTCAGAGGCACACAGGGGCATCTGGAGAAGAGGGGCAGCTGTAGAGATATTGGCAAAAATCAAATCAGGGAGGATAAACGGCCAGCAAACCCCTCCAGCACAATTACAAATAGACTTGTTTGTTTTACACACATAATGCCTCATACAGATTCTGTAGAAGGGGACAAAATCCTTCTTACAATGGAAATTAATGAGGTATTAGTCTATGTCTGAACTATATATGGATAGCTTGTCCCATCATTCCCCTCTGTGCTGCACAGTGTTGCAGGCCAACATCCTCTCCTTGATTAACACTTTTACAAATGATTGGGCAATTCGTTCTTTCTCCAGTGGTCTTTTAAGAACCTTATACTGTAGATACATTCCTCGAGTTGCATTAAAAAGCCTACAATTCCCGCCCCAGCTCACTGTTTATGTAAACAAATCTCCACCGGTTGGGTGCAGTAGAGAAGATGCAAGCCTATGAGGGCTGCAGGGGGGAGGGTTAGGGAGGGACATGCGATCTCTGAGTTTCAAACAGAAACAATATTGTTTTCATAACGCTGGTTTCAACCACAAGGGTAAAGAAACTGAGGAGTTTATTTTTAAGAATCTTCTAAAGTCAACTAATGTCCTGGTTATTTTTTCACTGTAAACATTTTTCTTTTATTTTGTAATTTGCTGAGTTCCTTAGAGGTTCCTGGCCTAACTACAGTAGGTTTCTCTACCTGGAACCTGAACTATTCATACGTTCCATTAAAAGGACTGTCAAGCTCAACACACTTGCATGACATGCAAGACACACAGATGACTCCACAATTGCCTGTTACAGGACATTTGCCGTGGACATTCTTGTCTTGCCAAAACAGTCTGAAGAGAAGATGGAAAAAAGTAAGAAGCCCTTGAGGCAATATTGTCCAATTAAGATTTCCTCTCTTGGCTGGGACTAAATGAGCCGGCTGGATCATAGTTTAACAGATGATATTTTAACGCATGCTGTGTGGGAAACAAAGAGGTCGGTTTTTACAATCATTAAGCAAATGGAATTTCTACACAAAAAAATTAGTCATTAGACATATATAGTATAGAAGCATGTATAGAAGCAAAATGCTTTTTATCATGATAATCACTTCAAAGGCATTTGATACCACAAATTCAGCTTCTTACTGCAATTGTATGTGGTGTTGCTAATTTATTATTATTGAGCAAAGGGCACTGGGCACTCTCTCATGGATGTGTGTGTGTAATTTGTATGACTTTTGTTATTGAGATGCGGCCTAGTATAGAAACCGTAAGAGGGGTGAAGTTAAAATAATCAGAGCCTGCGGGGGGCTTTTTCCTCCTTGACCCAGGCTGTGAAGTTTACAACCTTTCCATCCTCTTTATATTTATCAATGCTTTTTTTAATACATTGAACATGCCGGACCACACTTCCCTCCGGTGGCATGTCTCTTGCAGCAAGGCACCCCGCTGCCATTTCTACTTAGAAGATTCTTTGATGTTATTTTTTCTCCTTGCTCTTTTTGCATTATCTCAAATCCATGGTGACTAAATTGTGATGCTATTATTAACTTGTAGACAGAAACGTTGTCACACAATGGTGACAAAGGGTAAAAAGACAACAACATAGTAAATGTAGTTTTTTGACACTGTGGCATTCTTGTATTTAACGTATGTCCCTCTCTGAAATCCCATCCACAGTATTTCATTACATTGTTTTGGCATAGTGCTAGTCATTAAATGGAAGTGATTTATTTGTTCTAGACTGATTGGCAGAAACATCTCCCCTTTGAATAACCGCCATCAATCATCACGGACAGAGCAGATAGGACCAATAAACAAAGATAATATTATATATATATAATATATATAATATAAAAATGTTATATATAATATAACATTTTCGGTTTCTTAATACATTTTATCTCTTGTTGCCCACTCACAGTCACAGGCCTTGCAGTGTCTACCAAATATGGTTTTATGTCACTTTTTCTTACAAAAGGTCTGACTAATTGTATGTCAGGGATAGCAGCAATCATTGTTAACCAGAGGAGCTGCAGGGCCGAGACTATCTTAACTCCTTTAAATCCACATACAGGTGACAGCATGTGGTAAAGGTTAGCTGCCAAACGTGTGACCAGCTGGCATAAATGAGATCCCCTGAGAAGATTTACAAACCCCTGATCTGAAACTCTGAAACCTCAGCCCCCAAACTCTCTCTATATATTTCAAACTATACCCCTTGGCTCACCTGGCTCAAATTTTAACCATTAAACTCCGATCCTGATGTAGTAAAAACCTAATTGACACACAATAACACACATGTGAATGTACATATCCATTCCCGCTGCACCAACAAACATTTACAAACTGCCCCTCTCTGTCAAAAGTGTTAAAGTGAGAAACTGTCTATAATAAGTGAGCACTGCCATTACTGTGTAGTGGGCCAAACGATTACATTCGCCCAGATCGTGAAAAGCTACTGCTCCCATAATGTGTCCTATTCCTTTTTAAGAATATTTGTGTTCATCGTTTTTTTGCCAAATCCTGAGACTGTAGAGAGAAAATGAGCACAGTTTTCTGGCAGTTGGCACAAGGCAATAAATCTATTTGGAGTGAATTTGAATCGTGTTACAGTTCAAATTGTAATTTTGTCTTAATACCATACTTATTGACTGAGGGCCAAGTTGTATATTGTCTCATTATGGACATAAATGAAGTGGCAGGACACACTGGTCCTCAAACAAGGCACCTTTCTTTGAGCAAACTGAGCCTCAGAGAGACAGGGGGAGTTGAAGAGTGAGAAGAAGAGAAGGAGAGTGATTTTTACACACTTTCTGCACAATTTCCTCTCTATTTCCTCCCTGAAGGCCCTTGTCTGCAGAATGTGCAGAGTGTGCGTTCCGTAGACGGGAGGCTATGGAACATGCCAGAACACAAAAAAAGAATAAAAAAATGGGGGGTGGGAGGCGAAACACTCCTCTCTCTCCTGCAACTGCCCTGATAGAAAAAGATGGAGTTATTACCCAGAAAACCTCACCGCTGTCTTTTTCTCTCTCTCTCTCCATTTTTTAGCCTGGAGTTCCCGGAACACCGAGCTTACGTTACAACCAGAGTACTTTGACCGCACACTGGCTCCCCATCCTGACGTCGAGAGAGTTTTAAAAAGCACCACACAAAAAACCATTGCCCCTCATAGAAAAGTGCATTGGTTATAATTTCTGGTCTGCATCACGCCTAATTGGTGTTCATGTGAGACAGCCAATGGCAGACCAGCACTGAGGTTCCTCTGTGAGATGGAAATATTAAAACACTGGAATACAATCTTCCCCCCCGACTCAGAGTATTCAACTGCTTTCAGATGGTGACACATGAAAAAAGCCAACTTAGTTAGTAATTTTTAGTAAATATGACAGTTTTTGCATTTGTCTTAGTCACAAAAAATCTGTTATTACTAATATCATACATATAGGTGTCACTTTCCAAAGACTTCCCCGCTTGTCATTGTCTTATATTCAGAGATTGGAAGCATTCTTTTTGAAAGACATTTTTCACGTACAGTATAAAGTGTACATGAATGTCAGTTACTTCAACTTAACTGACTGCATCTTAACTGACTGCAACTTAACTGACTGCATCTAGAATCCCCTGTTTTGTGCCCTTGTCACAATCTTTAGACTAATATTTGTGTTTGATTGCTGGACCAAACAACAACTATCCTTGGTCTTTTTTATCAGTATAAGTCATCAATTTTGTCACATATGGAGGAGAAGTGTAAAGATAAACAACGCAACTCAACAAGGAAAGAAGGTTTCACTAACATACTGTACAAATACGTTGATGTTTTGCTCTTAAAAGCCATGGTCAATGATATCTCTCACCCTTGTGTTCTCACTGTCACAATGCATGTAGAACAGGTGGCGGGGACGGAATCAGTAATTAGCCATTTGTCCTGGCCAAATTGAAACCAAGTCCTAAAGACAGTAGGAACCACCTACCAAAGAGTTTCCCCGCAGCGGGTGTGAAAATGGGGGAGGTTTAACTCAAAGGAAGAGGAAGGATGCCCTCTTCAAAACCAGGAAATGAGACTCCAGGATGCCCACTGGTCACCCTTACGATGGGGTCACATTAAGCCTCTTATACCCCTTTCACACAGATGCAACGACCCAGGCTTTCATCAGGTGACTGAATGAATTATGAATAATGAAAAGTTATAATTTAAAGTCAAGGAGGGCCAGACCAAACACAATGTCTCCTGCACCATCCACCTTGATGAATGCTTCACCATGCTTCACCATGTTGAAGAGATAGATCGGCTGAGTCATTCAAATGGCCTCAGGAAACATAGCTTTACTGCTCCAGTTTTAAAAGATATGTCCCAATATGGTTGGACTTTGATATAAATAACAATAATAATAATAATAATAATAATATTAATTAAACAAACGTGTTAACCTTTTATCAGCTAAGTTTCGGTAAGAATCTATTTTACAGGAAAGACCTGGCCAAGACAGAAGCACACAATAGCACAAACACAAAGCACATGTTTAAAAGCTAATGTAGAGGCTAAGCCCAAGCTTTAAGCCCCTGAGTTGCTGTCCCGGGGTGGAGTAATTGACGCACTTTTTACCTTGTTTGATTAATGAAAGTCCAAGTCGTATTTGCAGTTAAAACCATTGGTTTCAATTTATTTCCATCCATCTCCAGACAAACTTCATTGCAAATGTGTGACTTTGTACTGGTATGGTATGGTGTGTTCGTATGTCCGTGTGAGTGTGTGTGCGTGTGTGTGCATGTGCGTGCGTGTGTGTGCGTGGTCTGTGCTTCCGGGTAGCATCTAAGGAACCAAAGATTGGTTCCTTTTTATCCCAAGAGTGCTAATTGGTTCTTACAGCTAATATATTAACAGTATGAGTTTTACACCATTTGAATGGGAAAGCTCATTATAGAATAAGGTACCCCCTATGCTCACACATTCCTGTATACACCATTCAGACAGGCACAAGGACACAACATCAGACCCAGACACTGACACTTGGGAACTAAGAGGTGTGGGAGGATATGTGTGCAAAGCCAAGGCTGGTAGAGGGGATAGAAAGGAGTTGGGTAGATAGACATGGTCATTAAGATAGCATGAGCGTTAATGTAATTCATCAGCCCTGATAAGTTCACGGCCTGCTGCCACGGAACAAGGTGTGGCACATTCCCTCACCCGTCATTGTCAGTGGTAATGTTCCCGCACATTAACAGCTTATTATTCTTACATTTGCTATTCATTTTTAATTAAGGTGAAAGATGTCTGGCTGTCACATGGCTAGTTCACCATCTGATCACTGTGAAAAATTATTTATGTTTAACTTGACTTGGTTAAATTACTGGATGTTGTTGCCTTAGCTCTTTCAGGGAAAATACAATTTCACAATTCATTCAATTTGGATTCTGTGGAGTTGAATAATTGAAACAGTTTTGCTCAAAATAACATAGATACTGTAACATACTGTAGCTAAGACAACCAGTGTAGTAGTTCGCTACATAGCTACAAGCTTCTCAAGCATTTTCTTAGTAGTGACACAGTGGCTTAAATAGTTTCAAAATAATGTAGCTTTTCATGTTGCAAGCTACTTTGTTCACCAAGTAGCAGCCTAGTGTGGCCAGCTGCTAAATCGCTGCTTGCTATTTTCTACCACCTCAAGTAGTTGACAACAACATTACGTCTTATATTACATTTAATTTAATTACGTTGGTGTATGTGGTGTAGAGACTTTCTTTTTCAACTTTTCAAATTCATAAGCTTCATAGTCAAACGGTGAATCTATCTGTCTATCTATCTATCCATCTAACACGTTCTACTAGTTCAAACAGCCGTCCCACTGCGAGCGTGGTCTGGCTCACAACAAGTGCTGTACAGTCAAAAGCCACACAAATAGTCATTCATATCAATCCCTAAACACCATCAAGCAGGCCTTGTGTTTCCGATGACATTAAGGAAAACACACCCAGTCCTGTTCTGAAATAAAACCTTGCCTGTGACTAAAATCTGAGGTGCTAAAATGGAGACCCAAAGTGTTGAGACCGGCGTGACCTAGCTCTAAAAGCTGAGATTCTCTCTGAAGGCGTTCTATCAGTGTGGCACAGCTTTGAAACCCAGGAATGTTTCCATTTTCAACACCTCCTTGATACAGTTTGCAAAATATATCATATGGTTTGTGACGCGTGGGGTGAAAGGGAGCCTTATGCTGATTACCAGGGGTGTGCTGGGGAGAAGGCTGAGGCCTCCTGCTACATTTAGGAGGTGTGAAGGCCTGCCGGGTCCCAGTGCTCAGCAACTGTCTCCAGAGGCAACAGGGGTGCCAGGGTATAGGGACAGAGATACAGCACAAAGGATGTCCTGTGTTTCACGCGCATGCTGTAGAAACACACACGCGCCTAAACACAAATTTACTGTAACAGTGGTTTTCAATGTGGAGGAAGGGACACCCGGAAGGGGTTGCAAATGCACTGTAGGTTCTGTAGGGTCACATAATGATACATTTAAAAATCTAGTCATTTATATATATATATATTTAAAACTTTTAATCGCTATAATCTAGTTTTATCATCTATAATAATTTACTTAAAGGTGTTTATGGTTGTTTATGTTACATATTTATGTATTTTTATGATTTATGCTATTAAAAGGAGTTCATAGTTTGAACCTATGAACCATATTGTCTTGGGGTAATGGCTCAAAAAGTCTGAAAACCGCGGATGTATCATTGCGCCACAGCACAACACAACCCTCTCAGCTTTTCCTTTTGTCAAGAGACACTAACATATTTTTGCTCTGGGTTGCAAATAGTTGTTTGCTAAGAGCCTGCTGGTTTTCTGAGCCGTAGAGCGGCAGAGCGAAGCTGTTTATCCCACATCCCTGTCCCTCATGCTGATAAAGTGCTCTGATAAGCTGCTGGGTGCTGGTGGCTGGCTCTCAGCCCCCAGGGCCACACTATGAAAGGTTGGTGTGTCTGGCGCAAAGCTGAACAGGAGAGATGATGAGGCCAGAAAAATGTAAGGAGGCAAGGAGGGATGATGAAGTGGTCTGGTAGCAGCCAGCATGTGTGTGTGTATTAGAGCTTACTTTTGCCACCAGCTGTGGGCGGTGAGTGGGGGCAGGGTGTGTAGAACCAGGGGAGTCTTGCCATGTGTTTATGTTGACTAATGAGCTAATTACCCAGCCCCTAATCTACCTCAACTTGTGTCATTTCACAGGAATGCTGCAGCAGTCAAACGCTTGCAGATTATGGGTCATTTCCTGACAGTTAAAGGCAGTCTACTACAGCAGTAATTCCTCCACACACCAGGCGCTAAACCTCAAGTCCTGCAACCTCTCCATTTGTCTTTTAAGTTATTCTCCACTTCATGTTTGTAGAGGGCTTACCAAAAGTTTACAGTTATGATCTCATGCAAACAAGCTGACACATAATAGAGTGTGACGGATCATTTGCCCCTTGTGCTTTGCATTAATAACAAATACGATGACAGTGGGAGGCAAACATTTGCTTCAATCTCACTATAATGTATAATTTCAAGTCATAATACAGCATGAAAGTAGGCAATCAATGTATTTATTGCAAGCAACAGTAATACACCTTCTCAGCGACATATTATTTTAATATGTATTTTTTTAATATGTATTTTTTTAATATGTATTTTTTTATTCTGAGAAAAAAACTGATTCATACTCTAGCAACTTTCTGCTACAGTATGAGAAAGAAATTCACAGCTTTGGATGTCTTACAGACCTACAGTATTTTAAAGCACGTGATAATGGGGGAAATCATATTTATTTATATATTTTTTTAATTGTTTGTATTTATACATGTATTTATTTAGTAGTTAGTTAGCCTGTTAGCTATAGGTATAGTGACAATAGTTATTCATTGGTTTATTGATTCATTTACTTTAAGGACTTTATGTTCAAACACATTAGTACTGTATATAAAAAACTAAATATAAACAGTCTGAAGTATATCTAATAAAAACGAAGACAGCATGGGAGGTCTTTCTCTTCCTCCACCCAGGGCAAGAGGTGTGAGTGGGGATTTAACTTAAACTCTCCCCTGCCCTCTTGTTCATCACCCCCCACCCCGACTCCCACCCTTCCTGCTCTCCCCCTCAACAAGCTCCCATCCATCACTCCTAATATTTCACTGCAATAGGTGGTCCCCCTCCTCCTCTTCTTTTTCTTCATTATCTTCATAGGAAACTTTCACAAGACCAAGACCAAGAGCTGAAGAATCACAAACGCTGCTCTGTGTCTTCACGGAAATTGTACAGACTTTAATCCTAAACAAAAATCATCCCAAAATGATTTGTGCGCAAACCATGGAACTCGATTTGAACTATAGTGTTATGCCTATAGTTCAAATCCAGTTCCGTAGTTTAGAGGGCCAGACATGTAACAGCAACACGCATCTCCCCCCGGACGAGCCCAGGCCAAGCTGCGCAGGAGCCGGCCATTCAAACAGAAGGCCCGTTGGTTGATATTTAAATGGCTTCTGTTTGTTTTTCTTCTGGTCCCGTGTGTGCATGTGAGCCCGGTATAAAGGACCGGGTCCTTTTGAAGGGGATGACACCAGGAAAGCGAGGGGGAAGGAAACGTTTCTTTGGTGTTTTATATATCAACGGAATGACTTCCCTCAAATAAAGACGTGTTCCATTCTGCCTCTGTCTGGAACAAGCTGCACGTTTCCTGTCCTGAAAACTCACCGTTCGAACAATGAGTGTGGCCGGAATAGAGTATCTGTCATGTCTTGAGTGCTTTTCTTTGACGACAGGTACAATTGGTTCGTCTGTTTACAGCACAGCAGCTCTTAAACTATCAAACACAATTGTCGAATCTGAATTAATGTAAATCCCAAAACAATGGCTAATATCTTTTGAATTGTAATCTGGAACAATGAGCAAATAATAATATATTTCCTCCGGAGTTATAATTTCTCCTTGGTCTCATGTTTCACTTTCACACAACAGAGTTGACAGTGAGCAAAGTGGAACTAGTTGAACGTTCTTTGCCTGATGGCGAAAGTCCTACCAAATGAAGACTTTCCTCGCCGGGATCACTTGAGCTGCCCCCTCATCAAATTACAGCCCTGCTCCCTCCTGTCATGATGGCAAACAAAGGTCTTAGAGCACACTCCTAGAGTAATTGCCTCTAATCTCAGGCATAATGTGGTCTTTCATGTCAACTGCTAGCAGAGAAAAGGGATCTGTTGTTCCCACTAGGGTTAGGGTCTCTTTTTAACGTCACACATTCTCCCACTTTCACTTGGAGCGGCACAGCTCAATGTTGATTTTTCCTTTCGAAATGCAATGGAGAAATAAGACTATCCCAATACAGAATTTTTATTTACACGTTTATGGATTAATCACAATTTCAATTCAGGGAAAATATCAGTGGCCAGGGACGTTTACAGTTTGATCACAATTCCAATTCAGGGAAAATATCAATGGCCGTGCACCGGTTTTTGGGTGAGTTCTTTCACCTTTGGCCTGAATTCACTCTGTGGTGAACATCAGGCAGTCTGCAGCTGGAGGCGTCTGTCTGTGGTTTGGCCAGGTGTCTTACTGGCCTGCCCGGGACAAGGCCTCCGCAGGGCCTGGGCCTGGATTCCCTGAGCTGGCCAGAGGGCTGGGTGAGCTGGCTGCCCTGCATGCTGCAGACCCACCTGACTGCTGAGCTGTAATTGATACAGCACGGTTAGAGAGCGCTGGAGGGGAAAAATGTAGATGTGTGTGAGGCTGTGGTAAGAAGATGGTAAACGAGAGAGAGAGAGAGAGAGAGAGAGAGAGAGAGAGAGAGAGAGAGAGAGAGAGAGAGAGAGGGGTGGGGAAAAGTGAGAGGGGATCATGGAAATTTTGTACAAATTCTTTAACTCCACAGGCCCTTTTGTTAAAAATGTGGAACACAGACTTGCATGCTCTAATATGGTTTCCAGGGGTTTTGGCAAGCCATGATGCACATATCAAGTAAAAAGTATGTGATATCCACACTAGGTGGAGAACGAATGGGGAGAAATAAGTAAGAGGAGATGCAGTGTTGCTATAACCATTCAGCTGGGCTTTTTAAGGGACCCAGCTGTGCGCCCTGGAGGTCCTAAGCTCTTCCTGGGACAAGGTCAACGCGGTGGGGCCAGGATACAGCTCAGTCCTGGTCTGTCCGTGGCCTGATGTTCCAGGAGCCACGGCGAAATGATGGGCCCCAGGAGACTCATCACATAGCCCTCTAACAATCACCCATTCATCCCTCCAGCCACAGTAACTGGGCAAACGCCCTACACTGTTACAAAACGCTGTTGAAATGTTATATCTTATAGCTGCAAATTTGATGGCTACACTATAATGTAAAAAGGTAGAAACAGCTCTAGCGTTTCTACCTTTTTGGTAACTTAAAAAAATTCATCCACAACATTGAGATATTTTAAATGACTTTAAACTTGTGTGTTCTTCTGTGAATGTGGCCAGTATATTTTTGGATAATGGAGCATAACTGGCTCAAGACCATCACGCCTCATCTGCCAGGACTACACACTGCTGCAGCTATGCCAGACCAGAGGTTTAGAACAAGTATACAGTATGTGGACAAATTGGTGTGTTCATTATGTCCCCTAACTTGAAACGTTTTTTGAACAAAGTTCTTCCTGTGTCAGTGTTCCAGTATCACCTCTCTGTTCTCTGTCTGAGATTAGAGAGCTTGAGGTCAGGCTCACATCAGCCACATTTATCCATCAGTCGCTGCCCAGTTATTTATAGAACAAGAAAAAATATACAATGAAAGGGGGGCAGGGGTTTTGGGTAGGAGATAGGTTAAGCCCACGAACATCTGTCCTTTCAAAGGCATCGCTTCGCTGGTATGTTCAGAATCCACTCCAGGGGTGTACGCGCTTCACTGGCAGTCAGAGAGCTGGCATGCTAGTCAAAACACAGTTGAAGAGGGGGAGTAAAGTGCCCCTACAGACCCTTCATCCCACCCAATCTTCAACGTAACCAACTAAGCATGTTCCCAAAGGCAGTGCGTCAATGTATCCCATGGGGCCAGTCTTTCTAGGATGGACAACGGAGGAACATACAAGAAACAGCATTGTTTGCTGAGGTGTGAGAAGAGAAATGACGTGCCCGGCCAGCAAGAGAACTTCAAATAACCGTTGAGTTGAGAGGTCACAGGTCTCTAAGTCCTTTCAGTAAATAGTCTTGCAATTAAATGTGTAATTACGGTTCTATGCTGCACTCAAATTAGATTTTAATTGGCCGCATTTTGGTATACTATTTCTTCTAATCTTTAGTTAATAATTTGAAAGATGGATTGGTTCTCATTGCACAATGGCAGTGTAATGCCATGGTGTAATGTATTATTTTCTCGCTGACATATGTTCAAATGTGTCCCAGCCCACACTATTTTATATTATTTCTATCTAATTTGATCAAATATGCATACATTTTTCAATGGCGTTCATGGTTTATTTACAGTATTTATACATTGATAAGTTATATCTTATGCTATAAAGGAAGTGTGTACATATAGTTTTCAAACCATGCGTTATGGATAAAAAAAGGTTCAAAACCACTATTATAAATAGTATAAGCTTTTATTGTTATCAGTGTTCACTTTCGATTTCATTTTCTTAATTTCCTTCCTTAAATATGTAACTAAGCAAGACAGTCACTTCTGTCCCCATCCTGTTCTGCCTGGTGTTTCAAATGTTGGTCAATTCCACAGAAACGCGGGCCGACGCACGGCATCTCCTGTGGCCCCGGGTCTGGGCTCGGCCCCCACACCGGGGTGGGACAGGGGTAGGTAGGCACATGAGGGGAAACGTAGAGCCTACACAGGCTCTGTTTAGTCTGTCTGCGTCATAGATGAATCATTTCTGACTCGTAAATACAGACCCACTGACACTCCCAGCCCGCCCTCGCCCTCTGTTTCTTTCTCTTTCTTTCTGACACGCATACATGCGCACGCTTGCTCAAACCACGCACACGGCCATGTGATACTACAACCACGCACACATACATTCACATGTACATACACACAGGTATAATCACGAACTATAGTGACCCGGCAGTGTTCCAGAAGAGGGGTACACCCTCTGTCTAGCCTGTAAACAGAGAAAATCTGAATTCACACAACTTATGCCTCTGAGTTTATTTGGCTGATTAGACTGACTGTTAGACTCTGTTTGAAGTTAGTTGAAGTTATAATGCAAAAATTGCATATACTAAAAAAGACTGAACAAGCAGTATGTGCACCCGTCCACACATTAGAACAAGTCATCAGCCATATTAACTCAAAACCCCTGTGTGGAGAAGGACTTTTCATTTAACAATTCATTTAGACAGGACAGGGAGAAAGTGTACCCTCTCTTCCCGAGCACTTCCGGGTCATTTTGAAAAAGGACTATAGCAGATAGCGTACAACACTGTACGTATACATTGTTTATTAAGATTATCAAATGAATAGACATTTCTAGATTCAGTGATACTAAATCACCAAGTTTAGGTCTCAGCAGTACACACAAAGGAAATATTCATTATCAATATGTAAAAGTGTAAAATAGTATTTAATATAATATTAAATGGTTATCCTGATTATTATTAAAATATGTATTAAAATATATTTCATAAGTAAGTCTAATAGAAGTAAAAGTAAAAGTGTGCAGACATTTTTACCGTATAAACATTTATTTGCTTGGGATGAGTATTTTATAAAGCTGTTCACATAAAATAGAAAATAAATGCATGCAAGTTTAAGTTTAAGTGAATATATATGTGTTGTAGGCTAGTACATAGTTTGTTTTCTGTTCTCAGCCATGTGTTATGGAAAAAGAAAATGCTTTAGGGATAAACAGAAGGCTATGTAAACATAAGGAAAGCAGCGGTAACTAATACTGTATAACACTGGGCGAGAAAACTATTAAAACATGAGAGTTTTCTTTTAAAAGCCTTTCTAAGTGTTTACAGTATAAAATGTCACTTACATATTTTGGTCAGTTTATTGAACAAAAATACATTTAGTTAATAATACCTGTATACATGTAATATATAATAATATATATAGCCTAATGCATTTAAAAATACAGTATATGTATTATATAAAAATATAAAGGCTAGACATTTATATTTTTCATAAATTTCATAAATACAAATAGTGTATATATTTTGTATTATATAAAAACATGTACAAAGTAACAAAATTCAAAAATATCTGGCACAAAATAATTTCTTATTTGCATATAGTTTGTATGCCTCTAAATTTAATTATTAATGTTTTATATATTTTGATGATAAACATTTTTTAAATGGGCTTTCTTTAAGTATGTGAACTTTAAGTACATACAGTGCATACTAAATTAAAACAATAGATTAGATCATTCCTTTATATTTTTATACAGATTTTTTTCACAGTCTACAACAAAACCACATTCTGAATCCAATGCTTAGATTGACTGCGGCGAGGTAAACAGGATACATTTGGGATTGAGAGAATTCCCCAGGGTGGGGCTCACTGGCCCCATATAGCCGGCCGGGACCAGAATCATAGCTCTGATTCTTTGTCTCCAGCTTCAACCTTGGAGGTCTGTATCACCACCCTAACCACTCTGCTGGTGAATACAGATTTTTTCTAACCATTAGGGAGAGGAAGCCTGGCATTACGTACAGTACATTGAAATAACAAAATATTCACATTTTTAGCAACTATTAGCAATGCATTTGATTATTTAGTAATAAATCTTCTTCTAGACCTACTTGATAGTTATTTTGGCTTTTCATCTAAATGGAAACCCCAAGTGTTACAGGCTCTGCAGGATATTATATATAAAAAATCTACTGTAAATAATTTATAAATTTATAATTTATACTATCAAAATAAGCATTTTATTTACAACGCATCTCTTAGGGTATCATGATGGAGAAGTCCAACACAATTGTCAAAGACTGTTCAAGAAGGGATTCCCCTTATAATTACATTTTAAGAGCACAGGAAGCTGCAGCCCAGAACCCCTTAATTTAGTCGGCATTAAATAAACACAAGCCCCTCAGCGCACCGCTTCGTCAGATATGCCCTCACACAGTTGCACTGTAAATAATGACTTTCATTGCCACAAGCAGAAAATCTGGGGTCATGATCAGGGTACTTGATGAATAGTCAGCCATCAAAGGCTGATACATTAAATCTACTATACAGTAGCTACCTGATTCAGCTTGTCAATGACATATTGTTATCTGTAACAACATGTGAAACAGAATAATATCACCGCCTTTTGCAGTGAATGATAATAATATCACCGCCTTTTGCAATATGATCTGCTCAACAGTAATGGCAGCTGCTCTGGAGATGACGGCCGTTGTTCTGGATGAAGCAGTGGTATTAGTTGTTGAATGAATAATGTGTATTTCATATAAGTTCTACTGACACTTGATCTAATGCATTTCATGTCTGGGACATGCATTCGATTTCAAGGAATTGACATAGGTATTATGATATAATGCCAAAATTGTCAGTAGTGTTAACCTCTAAAAGTCTGTAGAGATATGAAATACCTAAGGATTACACCAATTAAATGACGAATAATGACAATAATAAATTAAATAACAATAATGAAAAAAATAGCACTATCATCTTTGTAGACACCTGTAATTTTCTCTTAAACTGTTTGGTGTAAGAAGGTAAGTAGGTGTAAGTTATGATAGTATGATAATTATTATTTTCATTATTAGTAATGATATTAAAATAATATAAAGAAGTAATAATACAAAAATGCAGTCTTTCAGTGAAATAGTTAACTGAAAAAGTTGCTAATAATGTATTTTCAACCGTTCTTGTTTCTTCTCATTTAATTTCAATCATCACATCAAACATAACCAAATTAGACAATAAAATATACAAAAGACAACTATTGAAAATATATAAAAATCCGCATTCATATACATTATTTTAAAAGGCACCCAACGTGCGCTGTCACTCTCCAGTTCAAGGTAAGTGATTTAGGCTGACCTCTATAACACCAAGGTCAACATCAACATTGTTTTAAGGTGTCCCTGGGTGGCTGAACACTGCCAACAATCTGTGGCACAATAAAGCAAATTAAAGCACTGTCTATCCTCATTAAAATGCCAATATAAAGGTTGTGACCTTTAAATTATCCTTCAACATCTTACTCTGCTCCATTATATATTCTGACCTTCCATGGCGCCATAGACTAGCCCACAACCAGAAAAAAATACATCTAACAAAGCATGAATTGGAGAATAAGAACATAACAAAACATTCATAGTCATTTATATTCCATTACAATCCTAATAACTTTATTTCATGCACATAATGACAGGTACGCCTCAGTCCCTGTGCCAGCCGCTTTAACTGTTTAACTGTTCAATTTTCCACAAATGTTACGCCTCCAGAGATCCCACGCTCAAGGTCTCAACTGTGCGACGTACCAAATATTTAGAGTAATAGCTGGTTACTGTGCTATCTCCTCCACGACAAGCTGTCAATCACTGCCCTGACGCTAATTAAAAAGGCCCTGGCGCTTTGTTTGTTTGCGCACACAGGGCAGTCTGGAACATTCAGGCGCGGGGGCATGGCAAGCCCTTTAAATCACTCCCCTGTGCCAAAATGCTGACACCGTATTTGAATCTTGACAAAACATTCCCAGTGTCCCCAGCTCCTTTGAAAAAAAGTGTGAGAGAGGTAGAGCTCAGGGTGGAAGGAGGGAAGGAATTGAGAAGGGAGAAAGAGAGTCATCTCTTGATTAGGCCAATCACTGAGCATTAAGTATAACCCACCTCACCCAAAAATGGCATGCCATTTATCATATGTCGTCACTTCCGCATTCACACTCACAATGCCCTTTTAGGTGCATAGCACTAGGCAAATATTTTAAATGTTCCCTTATCATAGAAATGAATTACAGCAGACTCTTTTAATGACATGAAAAATATTGGTATGCTTTAATGTATTACTCACCTGAATCGTCACTGCCATTCCCAGTGTTTGACAGAGTAAATCCTGCCTACCTTCAACCCTAATCCTGATGTCTTGTTATATTAATTGTTCTTGGCCTTTTCTTCATTTGTCTCTACAGCTATCATTGCCGTGGTATGCTGCAGTATGAAGTCTGCACATTCTGAGAAGTGACACTAAGACAGAGCTGGCATGGAATAAAAGACACATTTAATTGTGTTACAGTGAACTATGGAAGTATGCGGCCTCATGGCTCTCTGCTGCCACCTGTCTGTCTGTGGAGAAATGTGTTGCACTGTCGAAGTCAACCAAAGACAACAGTGAAATGTGCTGAGTAATACTAAATATTTCACATTTGGGTCTTTGGTTCCAATCAGACATTATAGACATACTGTTTTGTTTTTTTTGTCTTTCAAATTTTACATTTAGGAAGAGATAATGAAAATGATATTGACCTGTTACTAAAGGTCATTAGGTTAGGTTAAGAAAAGCACATATTTTCCTTATTCCAAAAATCTCTCACCCCTTAGGCACTAAGGACATAGTCCATATGTTGCCAACCAACACTGCCACTCAGAATAAAATATAAGTTAGTCTTTGTACATCATCTGGGAGAAGCTTTTGATGTGCAAGTTGTAATGTTATCAAACACTGTAAAAGTTATTTTACCGTGGAGCAACCCTTTGGTTCACAGAATATCACTATCACAGCATTTCAGCAGTTAAGCTCAGTTTTTGGACGATTTGATTGACCAACAAGAACACTTTAAACAGGAAATTGTTGAGGCTCTAACATAAACAACAATCAGGGCATGAGTAAACCAATCAGCTGCTTTGTTACAGAATAAGCACCAATCAATTAGCAAATGGATTTCCTTCCACATTAACAGACCAGACCAAACCATTTCGGCCACAATGTTACGGACAATTTGAACACTGTTTTTATTCAAAAAATTCCACGCTCCTAAGCAATGGGCTGTCTCGAAATTCTAGCTATTTATCCATTTTAAATGTGGTAGGTTTTCCCCATATGGTCCATTGTACATTTTCTATTAACCTACCTGGCTGTTTGGGTCATTTAGCTGTACTTCCTTTTCATGGTCATTGAACATTGATCTGTTTGCATATACAGTGCAGATGGAAAACAGCACACTATGGTGATACGGTGGTCATGGCGGTATTTATGCAGTATATACATTGTTATACTATACGCTAATAGAAAAATAAGTGATTTTAGTGTTCCGTGGTTCGTCAGGACTGCTTGCTGGCCTGACATGTGCTCCAGTCCCCCTCACACAGCTGTCTCCCAGGCTACAGGCATGGCTCCATCCACAGCATCCAGCAGCAAACCACAAACAGATTGAAGTATTCCCTCGGAAGGGACTTTGTCTTCAGCGAGGCTAACCATAATGGAAGATGAATAGGCAACACATAAATGAAAAGTGATCCTGCCGTCCCGTTGGCAAAGAGTTGCTCACAACATTTAACGCTCTTGTGACAGTCCAGTCTAATACAGTGGCAAGAGTGACAACATTTCCTAGACCGCCAAACATGAGTGGCGCGCAACCAGGCGACATGTTGTATTCATTTGGTTATTTGACAGATAGCCTTGGAATGAGGATCATTTGTAAGCCCTTGTCTTCTAATGCAGTGGATACAAGGAAGCTCATAATTTAATATCCACACAGCAGGAAATGAGACAATGACAGGAGACAAACTGGTCACATATTGAGATAATTGTGGTTATCTTCAATTAGGTCATTTAGCAGACGCTTTTATCCAAAGCGACTTACAATTACAATGCTGCTATTACATGGAACAGATAGGGGTTAGGCATCTTGCTCAAGGATGCTTAAAGATAGGCTAACTCAGGGGTTCGAACGCATGACCCTCCGACTGGGAGTCCAACACCTAGACCACTAGACTATTCTGCCCCCTTCAGAAGAGTAATGCTCTGTGAACGGTCTTTCCATATTGAGGTCCTGCTGGGACCTTTCCACTGGCAGGAGAACATCAGCAAACTCACCATTGGGTTTCAGCTGGTGTCCCCACGATATCAGAGAGTGCATAACTGTCAGTTACCTTTACACCCTATATTTCATCGTAGTTTCTCTTGGCTCCGGCAAACTCAGTGGCCGTGAAGGAAGCTTGAGGAATGTGCTGACGCTTAAGATATTATATTACCGACCCACTGATATTCCATAGTGATGTTTAGCCTGATACTAGCTCTGCTGGAGGCGCTTATTCTCTTACATCACAGCATGATTGCTCTAAGACACTGGTGGTCATGTGGCGAGAGAGAGCATCCTTCGACCAGAGCGGCGACACTTAAACCCTCATGTCGGCATGCATTCGTGTTATAGATGTGTTCTCCAGCCAGATGGACATTCAATCCCGAATGAATTGAATCTAAAGCGGCCCCTGAACGCTCCCTGCGGGGAGCAAACAACTCAGAGGATTTTGTTGGTGACAATAAACACATTACCCTGATGTTACTGAGCCAGATGGATGGACCGGTTTGGTTTTAAATGTAAATTCATCGCTGCGATTGCCAATGGTTATATTTATATGCTTGGGAAAGTATTTGAATCTTGCAGCATGAAATTGCACTGAACAGCTCCCGGGCCTATTGCTGACTGTTGCTGTGGGAAAGGCTGAGAAGGCATGTGTGTTACACCTTGCGTACTCCAACCTGTGTCCTGTAAACACTGAAGCAGTTCATGCACATTGCAATAGGGCAATCAGCCCCAAAGAGCCATCAAGGCTCACAGAGTTCAGCTTGTCAAAACACTGTGATTGCCTCCCATTTGATTTTCCTAAACCTCGCAAACTCCAATGGAGAACTTCTGTCAGCGAGAGCAGCACAGTTGGGAAAACAGGATTACTTGCTATGGCAACACCTGGAAGCAGCACGTGCAAGCAGGAGGGGAAAATGATCCCAGTTAACTGCCATAGATAATGACGCTGCTATATTTATATTTGTCTTTGGCAAGGGCCAACTCAGCCGTTCCACTACTTACAACAGCCAGACCTTTTTTTCTATACAGTCCCAGTGTGGTTCTACTGTAGCTCAGTGTTATACTGAAATGTAACACAAGATTTTTATTCTAGAAACATGTTGGCGAGAATAAATGCGAACAGTACTAGTTTGTGGCTAGAAGCCACGATAGTTGGTAATTAAAAGAGAGGTGAAGACAACAGAAGGTGTTTCATTATGTTTGTAGTAGAGAGACTACTCTCTGGATTCTCAGAGGATAAGACATTCATTTATTTAGGAAAGGATTTATGGCAACGTCAGTGCAGTCAAAATATGTGCACGAACAATGGTTGGCGTCATCACAGCAATTACATTTTATTCTTTTCATCAAATATTAAACACTCTCGGGTAACATATTTCTGGGAAATCATTGCCTATGGCGTAGGGTTTCCCAACATAACCAGCAGGGACCCGGCGTATATACCCTGCCAGTACTGCTGGCAGGGTATGATACAGTCACACGCTGGTGGAGCTTCTGTTTGACGCCACAGGGCCATGTTCTCAACCCGACCCGGCCTCGTTTTCTAAACAACGCGCCAACCCCACGGCCCCAGACAGTGTGCCAGGCTGTGCACTGGAGCACTTTTATGGGAGGGTTTTCCGGCCTATCACTTTTACACACCGTGTCAAAAGATGGCAGCTATCCGAAGAGACAGAGAGCGGCCAGGGGGCAAAAGGGCAAAGACATGTATACGCACCGACGGAGCGATCGAGAGATACGGTGTCAGACGTGTAGACGTGTAGATAGCGAGCGCGACGCGTTGTTGCGGTGATTGTGGGTCGCAGACTCGGGTCAGGCGGGTGTGTGAGGGGCCTGGGCGCTACAGTAAGTGCAGGGGCTGGTTGGGATAGGTGTGGGGCCACAGGAAGTGCTGTGTGGAGAAGATAACAGCGTGTGTGTGTGTTCTGGCGATAAAGAGCAATAGGTGAATGGGGCTTGGAGAGCACAACAGTATGCAGGGCCCTGCCCTGCTTTCCTCTATTCACTGGCTGTATCCTGCCTGCGCGTCGCTCCTTAATGGCTTTTAATGAGCCACTGGTGGATCCTTCTCCTTCCTGCCTTCACACAACACACAGGGAGAGAGAGAGAGAGGGGGGAAGGAAAAGACTGAGAAAGTAAAAGAAGTGATTTGTGTGTCTGTCCATCTATCTGTCCATCTATCTATCTATCTATCTACGTTCTATTTATCTATCTATATGTTTATCTATCTATCTATGTATATGCATATATATATATATATATATATATATCCATCTATCTATCTATATATCCATCTATCTATCTATATATATATCCATCTATCTATCTATCTATCTATCTATCTACGTTCTATTTATCTATCTATATGTTTATCTATCTATCTATGTATATGCATATATAT
>JAOEHI010000009.1:3617093-3631600 GCA_025447815.1 Percopsis transmontana
ATCTTTACCTCTGTGCTCTCCCTTTTGATCGCAGAAGCCAGCTCTTCTAACTGTCGGATGTTTCTCATTTTGGAACTGATCTCTCTCAAGCTAGACATAATTTAGTTCCTCTCCAGTGTCCTACCAGACTAAGCTGCTCACTAGAGTGTTACCTATAAAAGGGACACAGTACTGTAAGAGGTGTGTTAAAACAGAGCACAGTCCAAAAATGTAATTATAAAAGGTAAAATTCTCTCTGGGTTTTGTTTTCATTCTGGTACTTATTAATTGTTATGCTAATGTTTGGCTGGTACAGGGTATAGGTATTGGGCAAGAGTCTTGGATTTGTTCCTGTGTCTAAACATTGAATGAAAGAAGGCAACATAATTAGATATTATTCTACCAGAATGTATTTTTATGAATGATTACTCTTATTCACTAACTATTACCTGTTAACTGTTACCTTACCAATCTTTTATAATAAGCTAAATATTCCTTATGTGGTGTTCTGGTCAAATTGACCCATTTCAAATTTTTACTAAAAGAAAAATTATACAAGTATAATTTTTTTAACTTGAAAGTCCATGGCCTTAGCTATTTTTCTGTGAAGAACATGTAAAAGAAAAGAAAAATTTAGTACACATGCTACAATGCCCCCACATGTATGTCCTTCATACATGTATGACCCGCATACACACTGAGACACACAGACACACAGAAACATAGAAACATACACAAACCTGCACATACACATAGTCACTCACTTATCAAATCCTCCACCAGCAAAATGAACAAAAGATTGAACAAAAGATTCTCTTCCCAGAGGGCCTTGGATATAACATGGGAAGAAAGTTAGTGGAGTGAAATGGAGGTACATAGCGCAGTGGAAGAGGAGGGTGTTTCAGAATATGAGGATGTAGAAATAAATTAACTTTCATAAAAAAGTATGAAAGATAATTAGAAGATGAGCTTGACCCAATGCACCAGAAAGAACCCCCAAAGCCAGCCGCTGAAGGAGCCCCACAAACAGCCGTAGGAAGATCCCCATGGTGTGGAATTTCTATTATAAAATTACTGTTACACAACAAACTGTCTTTCTGTTTTTTATTACACTTGCAAGTGGGCAAACAGTATCCTTCAGACCGTGATCACAATAGATAGTGCACGCCAAAGTAAACATGAGAAAGGGGTTTATTCCAACTAACACCCACTCTTCAAGTCTGTGCACTGTGCACCTGATAAAACATTGAAGGATGGCACCACTGGTTAGTCAAAATGCTCTTAGTGCTGGATATCAGCCTTGGTCCGCCTTCTGTCAGACCATTTTCCCTTCTCAATAACACATTATACCGAAATAGTTAGATATGAGACACAAACAAAGCACATTAACTAGGTCTTAGGTAAGTCATTTACTGCTGGTAAAAATTTCCATCACACACCACAGCCAGCTGTAGGAAGAGCCCCACAGCCACTCGCAGTAGGGCTCTTATTCCCGCTTTAATTTATTTATTGCTTTAACAATCCCAATATAGTTCCAGGTCAGTTTGACCCGAACAGTAACAAAGGGTCCAAAAAGTGAACATAATACAAGGGATATGTTGGTTATAATGTGTGTATACATGTTAGATTTTATATATAATATACTTATATACTTAATATAGGTTGATTTCTACGGAAGAGGATTAGGGCCATGGTGAAAAATTTATTTAAATTCTGACTTTATTCTCAGAATTCTGAGATTAAAGTCAGAACTCAATTAAATTTTTCACCATGGCCCTAATCCTCTTCCGTAGATTGCTTACATATACAATACTATATAATTATATTTATTTACAATTTCGTGTTTGTTTCATAAGTGAAACTTTTTGACTCACTGACATTTTTATATCTACGCTCGTGGCAAGGATAGGATGGGATGTTACATCTAAGTTCTATGTCGGAAATAAATAAAAGACGTACTGATGTACTTCCTGTTTTGATTTCTCTTTCGCTCTGTCAATAAACAGGTAGCTATGGTATTTGTTTCTCAAGAAAATAAACATTACCGAGCCATAATGAGACACAATTACTTCACAGAAAGGTAGAAATAATAATACAGATACAGGCGTTGATTTGTATATAGCATTGTTTCATCATCAGTTGTTGTGAGTGTGTAGTTGTCATCGAAATGGCACTGAGCTCGGGTGGATGGATTCCAGCCCCTTTGCCAGCCGCGTCTCAAGCTTTGCACGGCGGGCCTACTTTAGCTTCATGCAATACCGTTTTGATGTCAGTACGGGTGTCGGTGTGCCATTCGGGCATTCGACCACTATGCCTTCCCGGAACAGGCAACGAAGCTCTCCGTTTGCAGCTAAGCATGGATCCCAGTCGGGCAGGGGAGTTTCGCCTCGCACTGCGAGATACAAGCGGAAGCCTCAGTGTGGTGAGATTGCTATTCCACCTGATACCTACCTGGCCCTCTATGTTTATATTGATGTTGTGCATTTCTTCGTCTTTCATGTGAATTATAGATATGGGCCTAACGTTACACACAACTTTGGATCGTAGACTGTAAAGCAAGAGGATGCTAATCTTATATAGACATATGAAGAGTATGTACATACTAAATATATAAAAAATAAGTTATGTATAAGCATATAGCCTACTGTATGTATTTACTATCGCAGGACAGGGAATATACACAATAAAGAAATATAATTCTATCAAAGGCCTTAATGTCTAACAAATAAGTAATACTGGCTGACTTATTCTGTGTATTATTTTACTTTATGGATTTGTTTTACTTTGTGAGCTACAATTAGGTCAATTAGCAGATGCTTTTATCCAAAGCAACTTACAGTGAGTACAATTCTAAAGTAATAGGGTTGGTCATATTGCTCAAGGGGCTTGTTAGCGATGAAACCCATGACCTTTTGGGTGGGAGTCAAGACCCTAACCACTATACTGCCCCCATAATTATATGGCATCACACTGGAGACGGAAGCTATATCTTTCCTAGCGATTGAGAACACTACACTCACCGCAGAGATTGGACAGAATTAGACAATGCTTAGACATGCTCTGACCAACTGAGTTAATGGCCATGGCTTTAGGGAAGGAATAGCCTTATAAGATATAAGGCTGCCAGAACTTAATTTGTGTTTCAAATGAGTCTGCTTTTCTCTCTTTGCAGTTCATTGCCGAGTTTGACTTGCGCTCAGTACAGTATGAGGTTAAGTCTTCTCGCTGTCATGAGATGCGCTTAGCCACGCCACCACACGACTGCATTCGCTTCAACTTCCGCTGTGACCGGGAGGCCGAGGAATGGGCCACAGTGGTCATGTCCTCACTTAGAGAGGCACACAGAGGTCAGAGCTTCATATACATTTGCTACTTTTTCATTCACAGACCAGTTTTGTCAAGCAGTCCCTTTTTATTTTTTTACTAAAAGTTTTCCTTCTCTGTTTTTGCTGGCAGTTGCGAATATCGGCTCCCATGAAGTGGACGACAGACGGCTTCACACAGCAGCAGCTATAGAACAGTGGAGCACTGCTTCTTTACCGTTGACCGGTTGGTACCACGCTTCAGCTTCTACCTTTCTCAGAACAGAATCCACTTTTATTTAAAGCAACAACACATGTGCTTTGTTTCAGAGGAGCTGTGCTTGGAGCTTGCCAGGGCGATTGAAGCTGGGGACACCCAGGCGGCCTCGCAGCACGCATCCTCTCTGGCTCGACAGAAATCCTCGCTGACGATCCAGCTCTCTGAAAAGAGTTACGAAGATGGGGAGATAAAGTGAGGATGGCGACAAATGTTTGCTTTGCCTCTGGTCAAGGGAATCCATGCTTACTTTCAGGTCATGATTACGTGGTAGGAAGATCTTTACCTCACCGAGTGCCACGTCTGCTTTACAGTTTATCCGTTGCAGTTGAGGATGTTTCTTCGTCCTGTTGTGTCACGGTGAAAGTCTTCCCCCACATGACCGTGGCTGCACTCAAGCAGCAGGTTGGAAAGCAAGTTTCTAACATTTAACACCTGATGTGTAATCAAAGGTTCCTCCGTTTGGCGTCACATGGCTTCTCGTTTTGCCAGGTGTTCCTAGAGTATGGCTTCCATCCCCGCGTGCAGCGCTGGGTGATTGGGCAGTGCTTGTGTACAGAGCCGAGGTCGCTGGCCTCCTACGGCGTCCAGCGGGATGGAGACATGGCATACCTCTATTTAGTGTCCGCGCGCCAGGCCCGCATTACCCGCCAGCTGCACCAGCAGGACCAGGAGATCGCCTTTCTCGCTCCGCCTCCCCCCGCGAGCAACGGCCCCCACTCCCAAGAGTGGAGAGGCTACAGCACTCTGCCCTCAAGACTCACTCACAACAGCCAGGGTGACGTTTGTTTTCCCAATGGTGTTTATGTTTTTTTACGTGTGTGACCACAGGTACTTTTCTACAGCGTGTGTGCACAATGGGGGGTCACTAGCTATGAACCAACCACCGAACTTTACATCGTTTTATATTGACTGTAGGGAGCCCAGCAGTAGGAGGTGAAAGGCTCGGTGCAGCTGAGGTCAAAGTTGGCCTCGACCTGGAGACCTTGCAGCTGAACGATAAGTCCAAAGCCAGTAAATCTCAGGTAAGTAAGATAGACGTTGAATCAAATGTTAAGTTAAGCCATTAGACGGATGGGATGTTTTCTTTTTTTGGAGGAAACCGTTTCTACAGTCTTTACTCACACAAACGACAAGAAAACAATGAATTATTCAATTTACATTTTACTAATTTAGCAGCTATTATCTTTAATCATATATTTTAGATTAAAATAAGAACATTTGTCGACGATAGCTAAAACACCAGTTACCGTAAGTAAGCATTCATCCCTTGCATTGCAAGTTTACATGATATATATCCCATCCTCCAAGTAATTAAGATGAATTGCTAAGAAAAGATCATTTCAGAATACAAAAAAAATAAATTTGTTGGCGATTTCAAAGAGAAAAACTATTTCTCATAATCATGAACAACAAAACAAGCCATGACATACTGCACTGCTCATTGCCATCAGTGCTGTCAATATTCATGCTCCTATATTATCTGTGTAGACTGAGTGGGCGTGCCCCTCGTGTACATTTATAAACAAGCCCTCGCGACCCGGCTGTGAGATCTGCGCTGCAGCCAGACCGGACACACACAAGCACAGCCGCATCCAACAGGTACTGCAGTGCACCAGAGAACACTCCATACAGTCTGGAGGCTAAACGTCTCCTGTTGTAGTAATCATTTTCAATCATGTTGAGTAATCATTTGTCTCTGTTCTCTCAAAGGAAAAAGGAAGGAAGGAGGAATGGGGAGTGCCGGGGTTACCCAGCAGTTGACTTAAGCAGCAACCCAATCTGGTTGCCATCATGCACACACACATACATCACTGTTGGTTTACATGTCATATTTACTGACGGCCTACTCACTTTAAGACTGTCACCTGCATCGAGGGTCCCCTGCAGCCGGGTCGCTGGGAAAGCCTGGAGCACTAAAAGCATCGCTGCATGTCGGAGCTCAACTGAAGGGGAAACGCTGAAAGAGAGCCGAGGGCGAATGGCATTTGCCATTGACCGTCTTCAAAGGACATGACATGTTTAATATATTTGCATCTGTGCAGACTTTATTTTAACACTGCAGGTGTGATTTCCAGTTTCGAACGCGACGGGCAGATGTAATATTTATTTGAGCGAAGGAAGGGAAGATGGGTTTAGCGTGAAAAACGTGGTGCGTTACCTGGTCCTGTTTTGTTAATGGCGGGTGCCAAACTGTTTTGGGGATAAGAAGGCCATGGTTGCTGAGAACATCTGCTAAATTTACAGGGTTTTAAAGTGCTTTTATTTTTTATAACATTAAGTGTAACGATTTCAACAGGATGCATTGAGTAACTAGTATACATTCATTTTATCCTCATCATCTACTGTGAGCTTTGACAGAAATGGAATGATTTATGAATTGTACGTATATGAAGGTGTTAATTGAATAAACATGAGTATATGTCCAAATAAATTATACTTTTGTATGTAATGTAATGTGTAGCTATCTACAGATGTGTCTGGGGAAACGCTGCTTTAGTTTCCTAAAAAGAACCAATCCATGAAAAGCTTTATATCTAAAATTGCTATAATCATCTTTGATTGGAAGCTTTTAAATGCTCATTTCTATTAACTTATAGGAACCTATGACCATATTTTTTTTATTCTGTGGACATAGCATTTTTTATAATGAACCATTCTGAAATAGTACATGTTTTCAGGCACAATGCCTAGTGTTAGACTAACGAAATATTCATATTTGTGTATTTTTTTCTGGTTTTCATGCCAGTATGTAATCGGAAATCAAATGTCATCCATATTTGTTCCATTTTACTTTGGCCTTTATAAATTAAGAGTACACACAGTTAAAAAAAAAGTTACAAAAACATACAGTACAAGTATAAAAATGTGACAACAGAACTGCTCCACCCGACATACATGTAACCCCTTTTTTCCTTATACAAAGAATCAGTGCAATTATGATAATATCCAACATTCACAGCAGTAATCATAATCCTACTTTAAAAAAAAAAAAAGCAAGCAATGCCAACTAATTAATGTACAGTTAATTTATAAAGGATACACCGCCAATCTAGTTAAAATGTATAGATTAAACAATGTATTAAATACCAACCAAATACTGAAATAAAAGGTTTTCTTTGATGAAATGGGTGCAAACAGAACAAACAGAGAAAGTACCAAAAAGGGACTTTTTCCAAATGAACTAAAACCCTTTTTTCCTTAAAAAAAAAAAAAAGGTCTCCAATGTCAGCCATGCCTTTAGCATTATCCCCCCCCCCCCACCTCAGAGGGTATACTACTCACTGATAGTCATGTCCGCCCCCGTAAGGACCTGCCCTTTGTGAGCCGTGTCTACTTCCAGAAGAGAATGTTCCAGAAGAGCAGCCAGCAGGGGTACACCAGCAGCGCTATGAGGGGATAGACCAGTGAGCCATAGAGAGAGTGGTCCAGGATGCCCTGCGAGATTACGGACAGGAAGAGCATCCAGCCCTCCTGCAGGTTGACGGGCACTTCCTGCAGCTCCTGGAACACGAAGACAGAGAAGAGCAACGTGCAGCCCGGACTGAGGATGACCATGATGAAGGCTGACAGAACCCTGACAAGAGAAATAGGATCAGGAATTATAGGAAGCATTTGGCTGCAGTAATGCAGCTTAAGGCAGTGCAGACAGTTTTTTCCGTTCATGGCCAGTTAGTGATGAATAAGTTTGCTCTTAATGAGCAAAATTAAAAGAAAGAAAGATGCGTTCTCTCAGGTTGCCTTTGTGTCAACATCTGAAAACATCCAGTGTGGCAAACATGCAACAGAGGAAATCAGGAAAAAAGGGAAATACTTTTTCACAGCACAATACGCCTTTAGAAACAAATGTAGCACTAAATAGGGGTAGTGCTGCTATAGAACATGTGTGTGTGTGTGTGTGTCCTACTTGGGGACGTGGGGCGAGACAAAGGCAGCCAGTGGCACCAGAGTGAGAGCGAGGATAAAACCCAGAGAGAAGTTGACGAGGGCCGTGCAACCCAGCAGCACAGCCAGATAGAGTACAGCTACCAGCTTCAGCACTTTCCAGCCCTGCTCTGTACCCTCTCCTGACAGGAGCCTGGGGGAATTGCACTGGGATATTACACAACAGAAAGTATATTACCTTGTCACGTTTGGCTGTTTAGCTAGATGTGGTTCTGCCTGCAGTGTAATCGAAACTAGATAGACCTGTGGGTGTTGTGAGGCAGAGCCAGGCCCGCTGTGTAGATGGCGATAGCCGTCAGGACGACAGCCTCGGTCTCCGACACGGGAAAGTGCTCCACAGCCATCTCCTGAGATCTGATCGGCAGGGTGTAGAGAGCCACACCCGTTAGGTGGCTGATCACCAGCGGAGTCAACACAGACAGCACCCCGGGGCTGGAGGGCTGAGGGACGCCGGAGGAGAAAAGGGAGCACGCTTGAGGGCTTGAGGGGCTGATGGAGGGCTACCGGTGACCCATAAAGTTACATAATACATGCAAGCTCCACGTTTTCAGTGTTTCACAGACCTGCTCAGCGTCAGCGGCCCCATCCTCTGTTCTTGGCGGTGGCGCCACCAGTTGAACCCACAAGTCCAAGGCCTGTGTTGTAGTCAAGGGCATTCATTTGCACTACTCAAACACACACAATGTGCCAATAAACCTTCATGCATCCAAATCAAAATACTCTAGCTAGGGGGTGTCATCAAAACACCTCCCCACAGTTTGGCTTGGCAACAGTGGAGTTTATGGGAGCACGATATTGACTTCAACGCTGTAGGAGGATACACGCAGCAGCAGTATGAGGGCGAGCAGGCCGAAGGCTGGCATGTAGTAGCCGATGGAAACAAAGCGAGAGAGCGAGGGCAGCAGGTAGAAGAAGTAGGACTGGTGAAGGCGCTCCAACAGGTTGTTCAGCTTGCGGTACATGCCTTCCAGCAGCCTGGTGCGAAACAACACAGACGCAATAGGCAGGGGGTTTATCAGAAGAGCGCGCCACAAAAAAAAAATAAAAATAACAATCAAACATCATTCCTTTGATCCGCAGACCTGCCGATGGTGGTGGCGTCCGTCTTGTACTGGCGGAAGCTGTTGACGCCCTTGAGGGACGCGGCCTCTATGTGGTAGCGCAGGAACAGGCCGTGGTCTCCCCAGGGCCGCCCGCTGGCCTGCTTCAGAACCATCAGCATCATGGTCTGGACGGCATGGCTGTAGCCTGACACGGTGTCCCAGTCATTCTTCTGGAGCTACACACAGAACGGCACACTGACCAAATCTATTGCACTGGATTCGTGTAGATTTACTATCGCGCGATAGTCAGGTTAATCCTTCAACCTCGTATAAATCGGATACTGTACCTTGCCCTGGATAGTGCAGAGGACTCCTATCTTCTGGCAGAAGGCATAGAAGAGATTGGCCAGATCCAGATTAGGCAGCTGCCCATTGAGTCCTTCCAAAACCAAGTCCAAACTGGTGATGACGTCACTGCTGAGCTCCAGAGAGAGCGCGGCCTGGATGGAACCACCGCGCCCCTGCAGGGGAGCCCAATCCATACCTAAAAAGGACAGCAAAGAGAGGCGTAACAATGCTATGAGATTTCTGAGGTAACATGGTATGAACTTAGCAATGTGACGTAACAGTCAGCTGTTTCCGCTGCTTTCAACAAGCTTCTGAATCAGAGACTAAGAGAGTATGTTGCTTTGGATGGTAAATGCTAGTGCTCACCTGTTGTATTAGTGTGGTGGTAGCTCTCCAGCCAGGCCTGCATCCCAATCAGATCATGCTCATTGACAAGAAAGATGATATCCTTGGCCCAATAAATCTGACCTGTGGAGAAGCACACATGCTTATCAGGAAATACCACAGGTACATTATGTCAAAACACTTCTATTCGAAACATTACTTTCTGTTGGTGGCATGCAAGTTGTTTATAATTATAGAAAATACTGTATATTCTGCATCTGAATTATATTAAACGTGTGTATGTACCACATTGTACAACATGTAGGAAAAGGGTTTTGTGTATATGCGGGTCTAAAAAGGCGTTATGGCCCATGTACTCACTCCTAAAGTACTGTGCTAAGCCAAGCAGTAGCCCCACTGCTTGGTTGTTGCTGTTCCCCGGGCTGCAGGGGGCGCTAAGCACCAGGGCTTCAGTGCGTGGGGCTCTTGGCGCCCGCAGGATTCCATACACATTAGTGCCTTTTACCATCTGGAGAAGAAAGAGTATGGCGAGATATGTGGAAGCACAGCTAAGAGGGCATGTTGTTCTTTATATTCTGGTTAGTTCATTGGTTAGGAATGTTTCTAAAAAAGGTTTAGTTCTTTGTAACACATTTTTTTCAGTAAAAGTTGAGGATTTTGTTTGGAAAAAAAAATGTTTTTGTCTTTTTGAGTGTTTATATAAATAGTTGACTCAGGTGTCACATGTCAGTTGGCCACAGAGTACATGGCACAAAATTAAATATTGTCTGAGATAGAAACTATCACATATTACAAGCATATTGTGACATATTGGGACACTTCGACACCTGTATAAATAATATGTATTTTTCATCCTAAACTTACATATCGCTCTTTGTTTTCATCTGGGAAAGGGAGTGTGCGGGAGAAGCTCTGGGTGAACACCTCCAGTCCCCGAGACTGCATGGTCTTCACCAGCCAATCAACTGGCATCCCGCTGCAGAGAAGAGACTAGATTAGATTAGAACAGCAATGGGTTGAGCCGAGAGCAGATGCATTTAGAGTCTCTTTATAAATTACCCTGCTTTCTTTTTATGAGCTGCGAACTCCCTGCCAGTGGCCAGCGCCCTTTCTCCTGCTGGGAAGCGCTCTTCCACCATAGTGGAACCCATGGCATTTTCTGACATATAGGTACGCAAGGTGAAAGGCTCAAATGCCAGTCCCATGAACCATGCCACGCCTGCCATGTAACAGATAACGCTGAGAGGGAAGCAACAATAGACACAAGTCAAACAATGTAACAAGTCAAAGAACAAGGTTGGATCTCTTCTTACACAGACTCACCAAATTGGGGCATTGAGCCGGGTGAGCATGCTGATCAAAGCACGCCTTCTATTTGGATCAGACAATAGTCCCATGACGTTAACCTTTCCTGCAAAGCACTTGGCCGAGAAGTGGAAGACGTATAAAAATTGCTGGCACAATGACAATTGGTAATTAGTATAGAATTACGAAGTTTGTTATTCGTTTAAAAATTGTAGAAATTGCGTGGTCAATTTTGGACTTGCAGCAATAAAGCCCCAAGCCGGGACGCCGCTTCAATTTTATGCGATGGTACTAGTGGGAACTGAGGAAGATATACGATGTCCGTCCGATTCTAGCAAACTATTCAGCAGCTTTACGATCGACATTTCATAGAATGTATTTTAACGTTACCTTTTGTCGGTTCGCAATGGGGCACAGACACCCAAAAGCTGCAGGTTTCTCAATCACTGCTGCACCATCTCACTATTTCCTTGTTCCTGGAGGGAACAGTAACGTGACGGAACGACAACCGGTTCCGTCAAGCAGTGGAGTATGGTACATCCATGCAGTAGGCGCACCTTTTTTCTTACATTGTGTATTTAAATAAAAATACATTTAAAAAAAAATCTTGCAATAACCATGAGCAACCAATTCCTAATTTCACAAGAATAAATGTACATTTGTGTATAAACAATACCAAATAAAATTAAGTACTTATAAATAAGCAATTAATTAATCCTATAGGTAAAATTAACACTTAAGATGGATGTTGGCTTATGCTGCGTTCAAATGGAACTCGTGAACTTGTGATTACAACATAGGAAGCCGCGTACACAACTCGTGAACTCGAAGCTTGCAGAAAATGTCCATTTATGAGGTCGTGAATACCACAAGAGGGCGTTCATACAGACTCCTCTTGTACACGGTAAATACGACCCCATTTGAACCATAGTCTATGATTTGAACGCAGCGTAAGTCCCCATGTTCAGATAGATCCACGATCCACACATACGTAGGTTATTCAACACACACATTCATTTTAAGCAATTAAATTAACCCAGCTGATTTTTTTTTTTTATTAATTAATCACTATAAAAAATAAAAATGCATACAATAGGATTTTCATTTATAGACCAGACATCTTCCAGTCTGTATCACCTTGCCATTTTTCACAATTCAAGCCCAGTAACTCTTTCCACCCATGACAAAAATAAGAGTTCAGACATTTCCCCCACAAATTGGCCGAACATCACTCTCCGGTGAGAACTGACACATCTTGCAGGTGTTGCCGCACCACCTGATCCAGCACTTTGCTTACACCTTTACAAGCAGTCATGGCCGCCTCAATCAGAGTTTCTAGGTGATCCTGATGGAGTCGGGCATCCATCTGGAGCAAAGCGATCTGTCCTCCACGAGGCAGCAGCGCTAGGGCTAGGGAGCTCCCTCCTCCACTCTCCTCTGCGTAACACAGGTCCGCCAGGGGGGTCTCATCCACAAAGCCCACTGAGCAGGCACACACATAGTCCCGCATGGGGATGCCAGCGTCAATCACCGCCAGTGTGGCAGCATTCACGCACACGCTGTAGTTCCCGCCATCTGACTGCAAAATCTGTTGAATGTCATTTAACATGGGTTTTAGTATGGATCTTGTCATCTTTGTGTGGGCTATTATTTCTTATTTCTTTTCCAAGTTGAATCTAGATTCCATGGTTAGAATATACACTCTCCGCACACACTGAACACCAACTTAAAAAAGTGATATTGAACTTTAGTAAGACCCTTGACTGTATAGCTTCCTTACCTCAGTAAACCCACACGCTGATGTTTGGAATTAAATATTCCATATGGAAAATAAACATGAAAACAACAACGATAGATGCGGTGCAGTGACAAACCTCCATTGGGTTCTATTGGATCTCCACTCACATCTGACACTGGCTGAACTCTCGTTGACCGATACAAGATAAAGGAATCCGGTGTAAACACTTTACCAGGCTCAATCAGGGTGATAGATACGTTACAATATGAAATAATTTGTTTTTAAGACAAAATAGTTGTTGAAAATATACCCAGATATATCTGGTTCTTTAAATACAGCGACCTAACATAATGGCTGCATTCAACTGACAACATACTGCACCTCAGAAGACAGCAGTTTAAATTGGAATGACACTAGAGCTCTAGAAGTGAAATAATATCGGGGCAGGGTTTTCTTGGGCAGGGTCTATAAATGTCTATAGTGATCCGCCTACTGGGCGGCAGAGAGCGGTCCCCGTATCATATAGCTCAATAGGGCCATAATAATACTGATCGCTCACGGAGAGGAAGGCAGAGATCCAATGCAACAACAAAAAAAAACAGTCACGGAGTCTTTATCCACTTAACTGTACAGTTTTCGGACAGCCGTGTTTTTTGACTCCACAGTTAGTTTTATAACTGACAATCTAGCTATTTTTTGACAGATCTGAGGAGAGGCTTAAATCCAATTAACATGAAATGGTTAACATATTTTATAAATAAACTCCTCCACCTTTGCACTTTGGCTGTCAGTGTTTTTCAAATTTTGATGGAGCATTCGGTCAGTCGAATGGAATTATGGTATTGCCTTCTCAATGCAGATAACTACTATAGTTTGACAGCATCCTGTCGATTGTCAATTTTGGTCTTAATGTCAATGTATGGACCTATATTGTGGTATGACAGAGTTTTACTGAGGTTCAATTATCACTGTAAAATTCGCAACTGCAAATAAATCCAAACCCCCCTGTTCCCAAAGTCATTAACCTTGACATAGATGTCTATTTGGGAGCGTGGGTAGAGCTGGGTCATCACAGCAGCCTCAAACGTCTGCTTGAGATGTAGGCTCATTTCAGTCGATTTGCGATCGCCATGGGGTCTGCTTTTCCGTTCCGCTGTGCTGAAAGTGGCCATACTGTACTGGCAGTTGATAACAGCTCGATCATGAAGGGTCCGACTACGTGAACCTCGCATCTATGAATGACAAATTACAATGAACGCAGGCATGCAAGAGAATGTGTGCAAAACTATTGGTTGTGAGTATGACCACCACTAAACACATATCTCCAAGAACTCCATCCCTGTTGTAAAAGGCAATTTAGTTTTTTTAATGTCGATTAAGTCTATCGAGTAACGTTAACGTTAGTCAAAGTGATCACAGACAATATATACACACACACACTACAGCAACGCTTCATTAACATGGAACCATTGATGCAGAAAGCTAACGTTAGCTAGATAAACCTTTTCCAAATTATCAAGAGGGACATGCTTTTTCAAAAACATTATATCGTGTAATGTGTACATGTGTGTTCGATATAACTATTAGCTAATATTTTGTATTGTAGCAAGCTAGTTAGCTTCACTGCTACTTACTTCGTGGGGACCATACACAACAGCCAGGGCTTTAGTATTTCCCTGTTCTATGTAAGCAGAACCGTCAGCTTGGGCAAATACACCCATACGAGCTTGTACTTTCCGCAGTTCGGTCGCTTTTCGTCCATCAAGGCGATATCCCTGATCAGAGAGTAACTCCAGCCCTGCCATATTTCTGTAAAAATTCAGACGACTAGAAATGGACACGTGTCTACCTACTAGCTACGAGTTACTGGACTTCAATACCCATAATCCCTTCCATTCTCATGAGCAGAATGTAGTTTAGGGGAAAAAATAGAATCAGGTGAAAGACCACTACTTTACATTGGTAGTTAGATATTACAAGACAAAAATTCACGTATGTAGTGACGAACAAAACAATACAACATATAGTACAAGGACAAGTAAACACCTTTGACACTTTTAAAAATAAAATTTATTAGCATCTCTAATGTGTATAAATAAACATATGAAACAATGCATATAAGTATAATGTAATGAGCTGAACAATAAATGTATGTGTATGTGTGTATATATATATATATATATATATATATATATATATATATTGAGAAATCTCGTTTTTTAGAC
>JAOEHI010000009.1:3639219-3651278 GCA_025447815.1 Percopsis transmontana
TTCAATATTGAACCTTTTCACAATATTCTAATTTTCTGAGATACTGAATTTGGGGTTTTCATTAGTTGTCAGTTATACTCATTAAAATTAAAATAAATAAACACTTGAAATATATCAGTCTGTGTGGAATGAATGTATACATTATACAAGTTTCACTTTTTGAATGGAATAACTGAAATAACTCAACTTTTTGATGATATTCTTATTATATGACCAGCACCTGTGTGTATATATATATATATATATATATATATATATATATATATATATATATTGAGCAATCTCGTTTTTTAGCCAGTGTATGGTGAGGACTTGTACCTGGAAATCAAGCTTTGCAAATATGCATACCTATAAGTTGCAGATCTACATTCTTTGATAAGATCGAACCAAACTAAGAAAACCGACTAGGATCAGCAACAGAAAAAAAAATATGATAAATTGCTTTTTTGTGATCCTGTCCCAGAAGATTTCAAAACATCTTCATTTTAACTCTCTTACATTATTATAAAGTATGTACTTTTGTTGTAGGTTTCTCTAACAATGTCGGGGCACAAAGCCACAACACTATACACATTGAATCAATTTAACAATACACTCCAATAAATCCTAAAAAGGATTTTACCTCACTCTTCTCAATATACTGGATTCACATTGCTCCACAAACTCATCATTAGCATCAAATGGTCCATATAAGCAGACCGTAAATCTAGGGATAAGGTGGATATAATGTTAGACACAGCAAAAAAATAATAATAGTGAGATACGAAATGACAAATATTACATAGAACTAAGAGATCCAGATGGATTAAACAAACAACTAGATTTGCATTTTACTATCCGTAACAAGGTGGTTTTGCCATTTGTCTGCAATGGCTAACTGTGACTCAGTCAGAATACCAAGTGAATGGATGCTTTGTCTGAGGACTTGGCTCTCTAAGGCAAAAGCAAAGAAAGGAAAGAACCTCTCCTTCTGTCACACACAAGTTTTCTATTTGGTCATGCTTTAAAAACTTATTGTGTTTAAATGTCTTACAAAAACCGACAAGATATGCACATAAGACAAAGACTACGTCTGAAAACTGGCTATAGTTTTACAATAGCCAATGTAATGTGGACCTGTAACAGACCATAAATATACACCGCTGACAACTAGAGGCAAGCCACACAACTGTGTCATTCTGCCCGAGACAAGTCAGTTACAGAGTGTGGACTAGTAGCGGCCAGTGCCTCAGTTTTCCTCACAAATGTAAAAATATCACACTGAAGCACAACATCCAAGACTAAAACAGCTTCAAAGTAAAAAAAAAAAAAAATTTGGTAAGTAATATAAAAAAAAAAAAAAAATTAAAAAAGGAAAGGAGATAAATAAAGCAATGTGTCTGCTTTAATACAAAGGTGTACGTGACGGTGAGGGGGTTATCGGCACCCAAGGATCGTGGCGACCTCATTCAGGTTTGTGGAATGAAGGGACTATGTAGTAGATTTGAACAATGTTGGTCTCTGCTCCATCCCAAGTCTTTAGAAGAGTGCAAAGATCCCCTTGTTTACTGTGTTTTTGCCCTGATATATCCACAAGCTCGCATCCTAAAACTCTGCAAACTCCTTTGCACATTTTTCCGTTACAGAGACGCGGATCTCCTCCTCCTCATAGTCGTCGAAGTTGCTGGTGTCCCCCGGACCTCTGCACTTTGGTATGAACGGGGCTTCCACCTGAACGTGACGAAAAACATTTTAAGAAGCATGCTATAAATGTAAGCTTTTCTATATATAATTCATTTATAAGAGGAGGCAATCTCCCCAAAAGATATTTTGGGGGAAATTGCCTTATTACTTAGATTCTCCTTAGATTCAAGAGTTTGTCTTCCTTTTGCAAATGTGTTTTATCTTCCAAATGCACAACAGTTTCATGGTACAAAATGAATTGGGCTAGGATGGTACAGAGACTATCTATTTTGAGTTATCAACAAACGGCCAATCATTTACACCTTGCCTGACCACGTGCCAGACACCAAACACAAAGGCTGCCTTGTTGGGTGCCTTCCAAAGGAAGAGAAAAACTCTTATTTGTCAGCTGTGCATTTACTAGTAACAAACATATAACATAAAAGCCCCACATTTTACATAATTGCAAAACACTAAACAAACTCTAATCCTCTTGTTCCTTAAAAGAAAAGAGAGTTCTTACACCACATTTTAGGAAAAACATTATTATAAAAAACAACAAATTATTGATTTAGCCACTAACAGATATAATCTCTAGAAATGGATTACTAACTTAATTCACTTATTATTGTACAGTGGTAATGTTAAAGAGTCACTCCTAAATGCATTTGACTTGCCTTCCTCTCATAGATAGCAATCCAGTCTGTTGTGGCGAACCATTTGTGGCCCTTGATATCGTTGACTCCATTCTTTAAGTTGCCGTAGCGCTTGGTCAGGTCCACCTGTAACAAGTTTCTCAAGAGGTCTTTCAAGTCAGAGCTGAAGTGGGAGGGGAATCGTACCTAGAAGGACAAGGAGTTTTAACGTATAAGCATTCTGCACATGGACACCAAAAAGTATGCCAAGATTTTCTAAGCTTAAAAAAATATATACACTTATTAGGTACACTTGCATACCACTGTTTTAACACCTGTTTTCTGAATTACTGTCACCTTCCTGTCAGCTTGAATCAGGCTGGCCATTCTCCTCTGACCTCTCTTATTAAGGCTTTTTGCCAACAGAACTGCAGTTCACTGGATGTTTTTTTACGCCATTCTCTGTAAAGTCTAGAGGTTGTTCTGTGTAAAAATACCATGAAAATACCAGCAGTTTCTGAGATACGCAAACTACCCTACATGGGGAGGTGGAGTAATGTAATTTTACCACAGGGCGTCTGTAATATTTATGGCCGAGTCGCACGGTATAAATGACAGAGATGGGAGTGGCTACTTGATTTACACACTTCCGTCACACCCAAAAAACGTGCGCAATACGTAGTTTACGCTGCTCATAACTAGAAAACATCGCGCCAACCAGAGGGAAGAAAACACGCAACTGGACAAGGGCTGAAACTGTGTGCCTACTTCCTAACAAATACAGTTCGAATAAATGGTACATGACCCCCTCAGGAGGTTTCCCACAGACTTGACCGACCCAAGGTATCTGTGCCATGCATAACAAAACGAAATGCCTCCTCAAGCGTGAAAAAACACCTACAGGATATGACGGAATATTTACACGTCTATTCGCACGGGATTAAGATAACCTGAGGTTATTTCTACAGCTCGTTTAACAGAAGGTAATAAATCTGTAAGCACAGTCTGTAAAATTGATTGAAATCACAGAGAAACAAATAAATTCCCCCACCTCCCCATGTAAAACTAATCCTGTCCATTTAGGGCTAAAGTCACTTAGATCACATTAACTGAACCTAATCACCACAGCTGCATGTTTTCATGCATTGAGTTGCTGCGACATAATTGGCCGATTATACACTTGCATTAACGAGCAGGCGTACAGTAGTGTACATTGGAAAACTAAAAGTAAATGGCACATTGTTTTATCCAATAGACTACAGTGCATATCCTGCTTACCTTTCCAGACACAATTTTCTCATAAATCTGAATAGGCTGATCTGCGAAGAATGGAGGATAGCCAGCTGCCATCTCATAGATAAGAACCCCTAGTGCCCACCAGTCCACTGCTTTGTTATAGCCCTAGAAAGAGTTCAGATTAGAGCTTGAGTACACTAACTAAAACAATAACGTTTAAAAAAAAAAGTATTCTTTATATTTTTATTTATTTATATATATTAATCTAAAAATTAGGAGAAATATAAATATATATATTAAAATTTAATAAATAACCTGGTCAATCAACATTTTAGTTAATAAATGCAATTAAATAACAAATAAATAACACATCATATGGTTGACCAAACTAAACAAGACAATGTCTTCTTACTTTGCTCAGAATGATCTCTGGTGCCAGATACTCTGGTGTACCACACAAAGTCCAGGTTCTCCCTTTTACCCTCTTAGCAAATCCAAAGTCTGTGACCTGGAAATAAAATAGCAGAGTAAAAATACAGGATATAGGCAAACAATTGCAACCACCAACAATAATAATTATTATTATTATTTATTAAGAGAAAGCAAACCTGAATGTAGCCATGATGGTCAATGAGCAGGTTTTCAGGTTTAAGATCTCTGTAGATAAGGTCTAGTGAATGGAGGTACTCAAATGTCAGCACTATTTGGGCAGCATAAAAACGTGCATGTGGTTCACTGGAGAAGAAAAGCAAACAATGCAATGGTCAAAAACAGACATCTTTACAGCTACCCACAGAATGTAACAGCTACAAACAGGTTAGATGAAAGGCAGCTTTGGCAAAATACAGCGTACAGTCCAAGTGCATTAGGTGGCTTGTATATTTGTATAACACTTATCTAATAATGTACAATTAAGTTCAGGCTGGGAACACGCTAGGTGAGAATGTGGCCACATTCACAGCCGATTTGCCTCCTCACAAGAATCGTTTCAAGAACGATTTTCCTGATTAGCCTGTCAGTGTGGCCATTAGGGGGGAATTTTAACCCTTCGAATTTACTCGTGAGCTAAAGATAAAAGACAAAGAAATATATTTTTACCAAAAAAACAACAACAAAAAAGGATGCTAACACTTGTGTAATAATATTATAACTGTAAGAAACAGTTATAATATTGATTTGGGTTAGGGGACGGTACAATAGCTACCAGCCTGGACTCTTTGGGGAGCTGCTGGAGACCCAAGTCTCTTTTAGGCTAGTAGATATGCAGATATGCTGACTCACCTGAACCTTCCAATCCGTCTTAAATGCGAGAACATCTCTCCTCCTGGGACATACTCCATCACCATGTACAAATTGGAGTTGTCCTGGTGAAAGAATAATGACAACACCTTGCTGATAAATATTGGCGAAAAGAAATTCAATATAAAAGAAAGAATGTAACACTGTACCTTGAACGAGTACTCCAGCTTGACAAGAAAGGGGAAGCTGACAGCCTGTAATATTCTCTTCTCATTTAATGTGTGTTCTATTTGCTTGAGTTTCACCACCTAACAGATAAGACAGTGATCAGCCGACATCATGTCAGAGAAATGTAATTTATACTAGTATCAGGATACAGAAACCGCAGATAAAAAACTGCATTTTATTTACTTAACATCTTATTGCAATTATGAAAAGCCCTGTAGTAACCTGTAGTACCTTTTAAAGATAATTCTCTGCTATATATATATATATATATATCTCATAAATAACCTTATAATGACATCACAATCCTAAACTACAATTAATCATTTAGCAGACGCTTTTTATCCAAAGCAACTTACAGAAAGTACAACTACGTATCGTAATAGTATTAAGGAGCTGGTAGGGGTTAGGCATCTTGCTCAGGGATGCTTAAAGGTATGCAAGGTGTCAGGTGTCGAACCCAGGACCTTTCAGCTGGCAGTCGACCGCCCTTATGCCCCGTATGATCTATTCGATTCTTGATTTTGAAACAGGTCGTAAAGTCTAGCACGTCGCTAACACGCTATCAAACAAATATTTCTTTCGGAATAATTTTGCCATTTATTATAACTGGTATTTTTTAAACATATTTTATTTATATTGGTTCAAATTGAGTTGTGATGTAAGACCACATTCTGTCACATTTGTGACAAAAACTTAACTGGCGACCAGTTCTGATTGAGTCGCATAATACGCCTTGACCACTGACCTTTTGCTTGTCCAGTATTTTCATGGCAAAGAATTGCTCTGTTGCTTTGTGTTTCACCAGCATGACTCTACCAAACGAGCCTGTGCCAAGTGTCTTTAATCTGTCAAAGTCATCTAGGCATGTTGTGCTCTGTGGACATAACACAGTGTTAACACACATAAAGGGCACAGCTATCGCACGTACCAATTTCATCCACAAGGCCTTTCACTCTCACCTGTGGGGGGCATTCCCATTTCCGTAAGAAGTCTTCTTTGGCTTTGGCTAGAAACTCTTTGACTGAAAAAGAGAACACATTTAAGGATACACTACTGGACTATTGTCTTGAGACAATATTCTGGGTTTGGGTGGAATTGGCTAAAAAGGACCAAGGAGGGAAGGGGAAAAGATGCATGAATGTTAAAATTGTAAATCACTGGAGAAGAAGATGGCCAAAGGCTAGCACATCTGCATAGAATATTAAATCGGATATTAAAAATATCACATCTTTTGTTTCTGTAGAGAAGACGAAACACAGACACAACATTAAAACATCCAAGACAGGCAGACTAGTAAGAAATTATGACAAAAGACTCGGGGGGGGGGGGGGGGGGGGCATTGGTCACCGTGAGCGCCGAGGTATTGTTCATGATTTAAGGTATGATTATACCTCAAGGGAAGGTATGGAAGTCACACAGCTCACACAAAATGATAAGCAAGGACTTAAGTCAACATCACATGGAAAACACAGCAGACAAGCAGATAATCCAGAATGACAGAATGCAGATGATTGAAACATTGACTTGTTATTATCAAGGCAAGCAATACAACACTCTTATCCAGCAGGTTAGCACAATGAGGCCAAAGCAGCCCTTCTGTCATTTTGGTCATCTTTTGGAAGAATAAGCATACCAAAAGTCTCTATAGATCACCAAGGATTTGCAGGGACAACCACCCACGTGGATGGAATGATACGGAAAGAGGAACAGAAAAAGATAGACATATTTTATGTGCTTAACAAGTATCAATAAACATGAAGCTTATGTAGTGGGGAAAAAAGCCACAAGAAGTAGAGACGAAACAGTAGCGGCGAAAACAGAGCGGACACTTCATAGTGTGAACATTTAAGGCCTATATGTAGAATGTCTAATGCTGCTGCAATATTCAGCCGTGCATAGTGACTAAGATAAAGATGATAAAAGTTTTACCCTTATGTAGAAAAGTAAAGTAGAAGTCTTGTCTCTTACTCCCGAAACTGCTTTCACATTATTACTCATCATTAATTCATAGTCTAAAGCACCTCTCCCTGAAGCAGTTTTAAAGTCATGATAAAATAAATGACACTGGCCAAAATTTTGCAGTGACTAGATATTTCTTGACCAATTTGTGAATCTTTGGTTTTGAACAATTTGACGTCTCTCTGTACACAGAAAGTTTGCCTTGCAGTGAAAGTATTAAAAGCTAGCACAACTGGATAGCAATAATGCCAGAATTCAGTCAAGCACAAAATTTGATACATCAGTCTGTCCCATTATTTCACAGGTTAGAATAGGCTAGCCATTAGACGCATGCTATACACACCAAGATATATACTGTAGGTAACCACATCGTCTTGTAAGATCGGCTTTAGCCTACTACAGACAAATCTACAGCTCAGGGCATGGTGTCAGCCTAAATAGGTTTAACAGCAATCTAAGGATCATAAAAACTTTCAAGAGAAAAGGCCCAGGATTATGAAAGGCCCTGCTAATCTGTTCATACTTGGGTACCAGTTTCTCTTGGGTGACCACGGTCACTGTGCCTGCTGCTTATCAATAACTCCACATTATAAGACTATTGTACTGACAGCATTTAGTAATGAAGTAATTTTAAACTTAAGCATGCAATTGAGTAAACCTACTAAGAATTTCAGATACAACCTTTTAATTGCATTCAATTGATAACTTTTGCCTCCATAGGACCATTACAGTTAATTCATCAGATCTGACAATAGACACATTTCTGTGAAAACATTGCTGATTTATCACATTGGACTGATTGATTATCAGCAACATACGTCAAAGTGTACAGTCGCAAATTAACTCTGGCCTTGCCCTAGCTACGTCAAACCTTTCAAAGCTTGTAATACCTCTTATCCTCTGACGAAGGTCTGATGACAAGCCACTCAAGTCAATGACAAACTTTGTGTGAGAGTGTGTGTGCCTTGGTAGACAATCTCTCACAATGGCAAGATTAAAACAGCATTACAAATAAAACATATATTTTTTATAATAATTTATAACAGTGTGCTTATTTAATGTATACACACATACAGATGTGCATTTGTGTTGGGAGAGATTGTAGTTGGGCCATTTTTATGAATGGAAAGTAGGCATTTGTCATTTCTTCACCATATTTGGTCACCGAGCAGCTCTAAGGGAAAGCTTTGTTTATGTAGCCAAGAATAAAATGTGGCTGTGAATGCTGATGTGGACATAGACCCACATCATTTAAGTATAATGTTATTTATAAAAATCGGTTTGTGGTTTACTGTTATAGTGTTAAATACAGAATTTAGCAGCATCATCAACTTTGGGTCTGATGTAACTAGATAACAAATGTACTGTAAATAAACACCTCAAACAGAGATAACCAGATGCCGACTGTTTTTTAATCTCATTATGGACACCACAGTATTGGTCGACCAAGCAACCGAATACATTAGATGACTGACCGGAGGTTTGCAGATGCTAGTCTGGACATTTTTAGCAGTTACCCTAGTCAGGGATTTCTACCGAGACCGATACACCACGGCTAGCTGTACACAGGCCAGGAAAATCACCATCAAGAGGCAATGCAATGACAGGCCTTGTGAATGCTAATCTCTTAGAACTAACCATAGCAGTTTGGCAATTCAAATGTTTTTATTGTATTATGATCCACGTCGCATCAAGACCGAAGTGTCTTCTATCAATTGCCATTATGTCAATATATTTTTGAGAGATAGCTGCCATTTGTGCCGAAATTATTCCCCTGTCAGAATAATGAATCTGCCAAAAGGATTTCACTGTAAGAAACTCCACTAGCATTAGTAATGTAGTATTATGGCATCTGTTAATTCGTATAGTATGAGTACCTGCTTTTGTCTTGACGAAAAAGAATACTTTAAGCAAAGGAATAATTTCGGCGGGGGAAACATTTTAGGGACCACACCCCCTACGGCCAAGGTTTCCAATGACAACATCCTTCGTGTTCTCTTACTACTATTAGGCCTTTCTACTACATTTATCTGCAGACATAAAATTGTAAATATATATTTGCATGAAAATAAATGTAATAGCTGCGAACAGGGAACATTTAACTACAAGACAGCCTGGGCAAAAAAGCGGGGGATGTTGCCCCTGCCTTCATCAGGCTGGCTGCCAGTGCATTGCAAGCTTCAGTGTTAGCGGGTTGGCTAGCTAGTTTGAAGAAGCGTAATTGTGGGCTAAAATCTAGTAATAACACAAAATATTACCATCCCAACCAAGCCCCACAACTCACCGCTCTCTAGCTCGTTTCCTTTCTTGGCGGTGGCAGCGTTTCCCATGATATGGAAGACACGGCGATCGCTCGGACTGCGAGAGATGGCGGCAGCTAGCTACTACGGCTGACAGTTTGTATTCCCAAGATCCTCGTCCGTCCAATAGCTAATTTTAAATCATACACATACACCGCCAGATCTAAAGTTAATATACTAATTTAGAATGCATTCACGTAACCCCTTCGTTTTCGTCACAATCCCTGTCCTTCCTGAGTAATTCTTATATCGGTGACATTAAGCTAACGCTCACTGCTGTGTTTGTGGTTTGTTCCCTTTAGCGTTGGATTGGCCAGAGATGTCTTCAAACTAGATAGCTAACTGGAGTTGCTTCCGCGTTTTTGTTCATCACGACTGTATCAACTGATACAACATTGACTTCAGTAATACATACAATGAACGGACAGAAACGACTCTCTATTTTTAGTAGCCTATCTAATTAAGTTGGTTTTGGCCACGATTGAGAAATTACTTTGAACTATATTGAAACACTTATTCCTGATTTTATTCACAATTTCTTTACTGTTTCGTCAACTATTTAGTTCCTTGTAGGCTATTAGTAGTGTCTGCCATACAAATGTCCAATTTATACCATATGATAATACTGTATAATCTTGGTTGTCAACAATCATTGTACTGTATTTAATAATATGATTAAATAGTAACTGATCCACAGTGTGTATTGTTTTACACACAAGTCAAACCATGCATGCACCTTTGTTATGAAATAAGACTTGTGCCGATTGAAATGTAAACTAAATATTCAGTACAGACTAGTCCAAAAGTCAAACAATGGTTAATGAAAACTAAACATTTGATTGCCAATCCCTTTTTGTAGTTAGTAATAGTTATGGCTTAGTTAGGAACTCTAAATAGTTAAGTGTAACATTGTAATTACATTGTACATGCTCCACTGGGTTTATTAACAAAGCAGTTTAAAAGAGTACTAATAGTGTGAATTAAATTAAACACTAGACTTAGCCTATATAAACGTATGAACCAGCGTGCATAAGCATAATATGGATGCCTTAAACCCAAATTTAAACTTAAACCCATCTAATTTATTCTATGATTTGAATAATAATTTGCATAAACATATTTTGTGTATACAGTAGTCTATATTACTTGTATGTTCCAGTTCCTGCCAGTATTGCAGTCAAAACAGAAAATATCACAATCAGCTCAATGTGAAAATGTGGTATGGGGGAAATGGTGGCCAAAGCTAACACCAACTGTTTTGCTTTGAGTTAAAGAATCATTCTGCCCTCAGTGGCAGGGAAATGCATGTAGAGAATAGTATGTAAAAGTAGTAGCCTACTGCAAAGGCAAACATGTGCAGGCCTGTTACAATCCAAGGGTGAACATCAGCATGCTTGCACAATTCAATTATCTAAAATATTGATCTAAATGTGAGTAGTTTTCTTTTCCCCAGATGTCTCCGGTCTATATTTTAAAAAGATATTCCTAATCCCAGTGAAACCTCTTTAAATAAATATGATTAAAAAAGAAAATCATCTTGTGCTTACTCAGCCAGAGATTTACAGGACCAGATGAGTGTTGTGTGTGAACTTGTCTAACTGAGGGGGTGGAGGGCAAGCTATTAACACCACCCATCTGCCTCTGACTATGGAACAAGAAGATAAACAACTGAAGCTCAAGAAGGATAGATGATTACAAACGTTATTTATCAAGAGGCCCATAGTTTGCTTTGCTAACTTTAAGTATCTTTTATCAGCTTGAATTACTTCAGTTTTGGACCATGGGTTTGTTTCACTATGGTTGCTATGTGGATGGTAACTGTCAAAGTGCCAACAGCACTAGTTGGGACGAATTAATAAATGCCCTATTAAAGTGGAACTAAGCAATGTTTTAGACCAAAAATTACTTGTATATAGATAAAAATTAATAGATATTATTTTAAATATGTATTAAACAATATAAATGTTTGAACATGTGTAAATTTTTTTGATTGTACAGAATGAGGTATTTTTTAGCTACATACTGTATACACAGATCAGCCATAACATTATGACCATTGACAGGTGCAGTGAATAACACTAATAATCTCATTATCATTGCACCAGTCAGTGGATGGTATATATTAGGCAGCAAGTGAACATTTTGTCCTCAAAGTTGATGTGGTAGAATTAGGAAAAATGAGCAGGCGTAAGAATTTGAGCGACTTTGACAAAGGCCAAATTGGGATGGCTAGACGACTGGGTCAGAGCATCTCCAAAACTGCAGCTCTTGTGGGGTGTTTCCAGTCTGCAGTGGTCAGTACCTGTCAAAAGTGGTCCAAGGAAGGAAAAGCGGTTAACCGGGTCATGAGCGCCCAAGGCTCATTGATGCACATGGGGAGCAAAGGCCCGTGTGGTGTGGACCAACAAACAAGCTACTGTACCTCAAATTGCTGAAAAAGTGAGTGCTGGTTCTGATAGAAAGGTGTCAGAACATACAATACATTGCAGTTTGTTGCGTATATGGCACAGACCAGTCAGGGTGCCCTTGCTGACCCCTGTCCACTGCCGAAAGCGCTACAATGTGCACGTGAGCATCAGAACTAGACCACAGAGCAATAGAAGAAGGTGGCCTGGTCTGATGAATCACGTTTTCTTTTACATGTGGATGGCCGGGTGCATGTGCATCGCTTACTGAGGAACACATGGCACCAGGATGCACTATGGGAAGAAGGCAAGCCGGCGGAGACAGCGTGATGCTTTGGGCAATTCTCTGCTGGGAAACCTTGGGTCCTGCCATTCATGTTACTTTGACACGTACC
>JAOEHI010000009.1:3658233-3682520 GCA_025447815.1 Percopsis transmontana
GGATGTGCTGGACAAACAAGTCCGATCCATGAAGGCCCCACCTTGAAACTTATAGGACTTAAAGGATCTGCTGCTAACGTCACACTTTCAGAGGTCTAGTGGAGTCCATGCCTTGACTGGTCAGGGCTGTTTTGGTCGCAAAAGGGGGACCTACACAATGTTAGGCAGATGGTCATAATGTTATGGCTGATTTGCTAAGGACAATGAACGCCTCATCTTCATAATATCAGAGAAAGAGAAAGTGTTTCAAGTTCTATAATATGGTAAATCGTGATACCTTGAGAGCTATTTGTATTATTCTGACAATAAAATTACCTCGACTTTTTTCTCACAATATCCTCAAAAAGTTAACCACTAACGAACAGTAAGATTATTTTGCACCTGGAAATATACAGTATACACTCACTATAAGAAGCTGTATGAACAGTATAAGGGAATACTTGCTCTGTTAAAAGCCAGCCTCGACAGGGTATAGAACTGTAATGGTTGTAATGGTTGTAACAATGGAGTCGTTGAACTTTGAATGTTAACTGCTGTCAGTTGTGGCCTAACGCAGCGTGTCATGTTGTGTTGACATCAGGATAAATGTTGGGGCTACTGTGCAGTGTTACCATTTGAATTAAAGCTTAGTTTAACTCCTACAATGCATGAAAGCTGACTTCTACGCACTTCACTGTTTTGCCTTCATAGAGATGATATGAAGATTTGACCATAACTAGGGTTTTACAGTTTCTAAATGATGTATCACTTTCTTGTAATTTTTTTACCAGACCTAATCGTGCTTCGGAGGACCTCTACTATGGACCCTTAGCCCTATCATTCGTAATTGTATATCGTCTATTATGTTAAGTGGTCACTCCAAACAGTTGTATGGTAACTTTGTAACACTAGAGGGCAGCAATGCTCTGTTGCAGCTATTAGAAAAGGCTAGCTGTAGGCTCCCTTCTACTTTGTCACATAAGCGGGGGTATGTTTTTTTTCCTTTCCCAGATGATGCTCAGATCAATTTCTGAACTTATGTGTCACCCAAATATTATGTCATGTCTATTTTCATTATAATATGTGGAAAGCTGTAAAGATTTTAGAGAATCTGAAATCATCTGTTTTCACTATTTTATCTTCTCATTTTTCCTTTCTATTCTATATCCCTCCAACATACAGCATGTCATGTTTATCCCACATGACCAGCTGCTCTCCATATCTTCTCTCTTATGTTGCATGCAAACAGTATCAGCCATGCTTCAAAGGGAATGACTGATGCTCCTAAATTAATGAATGAAAAGCCATATCGTTCCCATTTCTGCTTTTGGTCTGTGAAGATTTAAGTCCAGGAACCAAAATCATATGCTGTCTTTTAGTTCTTCATTACTAACAACAATAATAAGAACACTTAAACCGATAATAATCATAAGGTCAAGGTGCGTGACATTATTAATTCCAGTTTTAATCACATCCTTGAAGTTGCTGTTGCCAGGGTTTCAAAATGTCACACTTTAGAGGTTAGAGTGCCTGCAAGGCTAACACTTAATAACCATCACTCCTTTATAGAGAGGGTAGTCACTTAGTGGCTATAAGAAATATTGTTTGAACTTAGCATTGCTAGCAAAAAGATTGTCCAATAACTGACAAAAGCCTTAATTCCTGCACTAATCCAGGGTTGTAGGTTGTTTATGTAAAGAGAGAAAAGGGTGGTGGGTTAAAGCAGAGAGATGATCTGGCAAATTCTTTATTATCAATCATCAGCTCCTATTAGCATGTTGCATGTAGTTCCAGGACATTACCCATTTCCTCCTCTGTATATCAAAGCGTCAATGTACCCCTCCCTCTACATAATTCACTCCAGATGAGCACAATGGGAAATTTGATTTAGTGTGCAAAAGACACGTGTGTACAGCTGTGTGTCTGCCTGCCCCAAACAGCTGGTGTGGAACCTTCAATGCAACTTCAACTCTTAATCATGCATTTGTTTATGCAATTAAGATTGGAAAAACAGCACCAAAGACTGCTTTATTTTCTTCAGCTGTAGATAGATCAAATTCTTCAATCTTGATGTAGATGTTGGCTTTGTTGTCACTCACACTGCAAATGCTCTAATGGAACACAGGTGACACTAATCAAATGATCAGGTCTTTTAAGTGTGTGTCAATGCACACAACCAATATTCAAGGATATATGACTATTTAATGGTCATTTTTATCATGACTTACATTTGCAACTGTATTATTTGTATTTTTGTACCATATATGTAATATAGAATGGTAAATCAATCTTTAGTCTTGATGTTTTAAGTCTAGTAGAAGCTAGAGGGAAATTTGGCCTATAGTGGTTTCTGTAAACTGGGAACAATGAACTAGGCATGCTGTGAGTCTTGTGCCAAGCATGTCAAAGCTCAACTTAGTTGCATTTTCACATCACAGCCCTTGTGCATTCCAAGGATTTGAACGTTGTATTTTAAATGGGATGCCCTTATCCTTTCTGTGAGCTCTGGACTAGGTGCTCTCCGGGCATCAAGAAGTATCATATATTGTACGTCTGTCTGGGAATGTTGATCTGTAAAACACAAGGGTTTGTCTATATTCAGTCTTTCAACAGGTCTCCATTGTGGCTCCATGCAGGAGAAGTCCAAGCTGTTCTGTTCTTTGGACGGCTCCTCGGTGCGCTACAATATAAATGCCTGTAATTTAACAACCACAAGATAATGTGTTTTTTTTCTGAGAGAGGATGGTCTCGGAGTGAACAGACAGCTAATTTGGGATAGATGCCCGATGTATCTTTGAAGTTCTGCTCCAGCGTCAGTGCTCAGCTGCCCCCCTCTAGAAGACAGATCATCACTGTAGTATGTTGTTTTTTAGATGCGGAATACAGTAGTAGGCTAAAGTGTAATTAAGCCCCAGGTCAGTCACCACCGAGGTATTGCATCAATAAAATCAAAGTGTGACTCAGTGTTTACTGGGTTTGTACTGCCTTGCCAGAGTCACCCTAAAGAACCTTCCATTTAAAAGTCTACTATTCTCCTTTATTGCACAGACTTAAATGGGAGGGGAGGGTTAAATAAAATCAATGCTCCCTTACGTGCAGAGACACAGCCGTCCAGTCAGTGTCTTTTCGACTGGAGCTTTAGGAGATGGTAGATATGGTGGGATAACGCTGCACACCATGGCCGCCCAAACCAGATCAAAGCAAAGACAATCAAAGCTAGAGAGAAAGCTCTAGCCTCAGTAAGCTCCTTTAAATGTCTGGTTGCTCTCAGCCCATCCGAACGGAGTGTTACATCACACACCCCACCACCCCTCCCACACACCCCATCAAATGCCTCCATACCCAGTCTTTCCACTTCTGGGAGAGGCATAAAACTGTTTGGTGCCTAGGGAGTGGACAGTGAGTAGCCGCCACATAAATCCCTCACACTAATGCAAACACAACAGCATATGACCTATGTGAATGTTTAACCTGGACGGTTATGCAGTAAAGCCAATGTAATCCCAGTACAGATATGACACGACACTGGTCGTAATCATTTATGGCACTGGGTTTAGGCTATATTATGTCCGCACTGACAAATGGCTTGTCATGACTCATGCACGGCTTTAGATAAAAGGGTCTAGCGAGAGGGCTCACAAACTGCAGATAGCTGAGTTGACCCAGTCTCTCCTAACACAAAGGAGCTCACAGTTGAAGCTTGCTGTTGTCCATGTTCTCCTTCATTTGCTCTTGGGCTAAATGTGGAGTTTGGAATGAAATAAATGTCAGCATTAGATTTGCATGTTAATGTGTGTGTGTGTGTGTGTTTATAAAGTCAATGTGCACACGTGTGTGTTCTGCAGAGTCCAGTCTAATGAGTGGTTAGTCATTGTTTTGAAATGAGGCACAGCATGTAGAGAGGATATCTGATCAGAGAGAATGGCCTACAGGACCCTGTGTGTAGCTGCTGTCGCTCAGCCCTTTTGATTCGACCCGAGGCTCAGAAATGACTGACAGACTAAAGTATCTTCTTGTGTGGCTCAACGCAGAGCTGTTTCGCCTAGGCATGCAGAAGTTAAAGGCACACTCCTCAATTGCGTAATGGCACCCAAGGCGAACGCTAAACGCCCCCTCCACAGCTCACTGTTTTGAATCACAACTGAGCACAAGAGTGCAACTGGCAGCGGGGGGAGGGGTAGAGTGGGGTGCAGCATGGGGAGGAGGAGAGAGGGATGCCAACCACTGAACACACTGGAGTGAGGTACGCGCTCTCTTGAGTTTCAAACCAACGGCTGCAATGCCGGTTTCAACTGCAAGAGTTATTCCAAGCACAAATCAAAGAGTGCACCTTTAACAAAACTACATCAATGATAGGCGCTTAATTATGATTGTTACCGAGATCAAACACAGTGGCCAGGCACCCACCCCTTCTCCATCACTTGCCCACACAGCAGCTCTCAGAGCACCTAACATCTATGACGAGAGCAGTGATGAGCTCCCTTGGGAGAGACTCTCGCTTTCATGATGTTTCATCAATCTGTTTGAAGTTCTCCTTTCTCTTCGGCGACGCTCTTGCTTAGTTTGCAAAAGCTTTCGATTCCGATGACTCACAGCAATATTATTCAGTTGCACCGCACTAGCCCGCAGCATTTTACTGTATGACAGAACCTGAATTTCTTTGCTTTCTAAACTATACAATTCAATTAGATGGGGCTGAACCCTAAGTGGTTTGTTGGCCAGATTGTGTGAATTGAAAATTCCAGAAGGCCTATGAGAAAAGAGCTATATTGTGGATAGTGTGTCATCTTATCAGCTCAGTCTTGAGAATAGTGCTCTCCTCAACTCAGCACTTATTTTCAGCCATGTGCCAGCGCATCAGTCACTCAATTACTTTTTCCTTTGGAATCTGTAGCTTGGCCAAGTGTGTTGGTCTATGTTTGTTTTTTAATGAGTGCTTATTAGCTTAGCTGTAGTTATAGTTTAGACCTTTAGACTTATCATACCATTCTATTACATGTCTGCATACCGTATATGCACTCTGGCATATTCAGATCCCTGCATAGCAAATTACTCAGCATGGGGTCCGCATGGCGGACTGGTGGTTTGTTACAAGCAAATGATCTCAATTCACCTCTTATCTTAACGCCCTACTTAACAATTACTTAATTGCTTTTGTGTGTAGATCACATCAACATTGAATGTTTTCTGCCTCAAGCATGAGGTGAAATAGCACAAGGTATATGTGTCTGGGCCTATTTCCTGGTACACATTCTATTCTATGATTTTTATACTGCTTTGTTATCTGTATTCATTATGACTCATAATCAATGTATAATGATAGAATGTAGAAATGGTTATTCAGTTCATCAAATATTTTCTCTCACCACCTTTAATTCCTGTGTCCAAAGGTCTTTTTGTAGTCTGGGTCTCTCTGGTACCATTGTAATTATTCAAGTATGCAAGTATTCAAAGAACGGAATTAGATGAAAGGTCCATAAAGCAGTGTTGAACTCAGGCACATAACAGTGCCCAGCTCTGTAACAGCCTTAATTCATATTCCCTTTGTTCCTCCACAGTCTCACAGAGGGCTGGAGGCTGCTGTACGACTGCTACATCTACGGACAATAGATCAGGTATTAAATAGATCATTTCCGCTGCCCTCGTGCGGTTAGGGGATGCCTAAAAGAGGCAACAGATTGCTATTAAATGAAACCATCAGCCTTGCCTATGTGATATGACCATTACCGCAGGTCATCAATATGAAATATTACGGTAAACACAACCAATGTTGTGTAAAGCCCGGACAGCAACTTGAGTTGTGTTAGGCTTTACGAATAAAAGCTTTTGCCGGCACACAATAGTTCAGTCTGGTAAAACATGTGTTTTAATGGTTCCATTGCGGAGTGAGTTGACCAAATGTTTGTGTTATTTATTCATCTATTTACAGGCCAATCCTGTAATTGGCTCTCTGGTCTATATCAAGACACATAAACCTAAACAAACCCTGGTCTTGCAACCATATGAGCTATCGCTGTTTGTTATTCCAGTCATTCCCGACCAGACCATCTGGTGGCGGTCTTTGCACTTCCCCAGTAGAACATCAGTCTTAGCAAGCTTGTTGCCTTATCACTAGCTACCTCATTAAAATGAGTGATGGTAATAAGCCCCACAGAGTCAATGATCGTGCAATGAAATCATATCGATTCGCAGATGCACACCCTTCACCGTCATACGCATCAATCCACAAACATCCCCTGCAACGCTTCTCAGAAACGCTCCAATATTCAAATATTTTATTTCAAATCCCCTTTTCACAGTCCAGAACCTTTGTAGGTGCTCTTTGAATATACACACTCTAGACACACGCTGAAGGCTTTCTGAACACACACCAGAAAGGAATGTTCAATCAACCAAGGTCACTGTGTGTTGCCTTGCAGTGTTGTTTGGAAGAGGTTTGCCGGGAGAGACCCTCTCTCATCTGTATTCTCTTCAGATGGCTTGTGTTAGCAGGATCATGCAGATATGGGATTTCTCTCAGAGAATTAAAAACCCAGATGTCATGCTAACGGACACACACATCCCCACCGCAGTAAAATATTATTTATGATGCTGCAGTCAGCATAACTAATGCTTCACACGCAACAATCGCTCGCCATGAACAATGCAGAAATAGTCTTCAATTTAAACTTGTTGGCAGCAGTCCAGTGTCATCCTTGTACCATAAAGTATCTGCCCATCACCCATTGAATACACATGTATAAAAAGAAACCCTGCCATTATATGCTATTGGTCTCATAGTGGAAAACAACAGTGCTATTTATTATAGATATTAAAATGAGTAAGTAGGCCTAACATTTGTTAAACCCCTAAGGTTTTGCAGCATTACATGAGTAGAATAATATACCATGGCATGCAACTCAGGCCAGTGACTTTTATGTATACAATCATTAGACATAAAGAATGGGGTTTCTAGTCATTAGCTAGTCTACTGTAATCAATCATTAAATATCTATGTCAAGAAATGAAATCCTATAATAATGTTGTTGTTTTTTAATATCACATTCCTTACATGCAAGCAACAATACATCAACACGACAGGTTGCATAAAGCAAATGCTATTTCTAAAACAGTATCATATGCACATCTCTCACATATCAAATTTAATTATGTTAAATTCAGATGTTCGCAGTATCACAATATGAACGTCTGATGATAAATTGGACAATATGAAATGCTCGTTCCCTTGTGGTAGAAATCCATATCCATTCTGAAGTGGCATCAGTTCAGAAACCTGCGGAGTGCCTTCTCCTGTTTTACATAGAGAACAGACACTTTGATGTCCCCCTGTGAACTGCTCTGCAATAACCGTGTCTCCGCAGAAGTGATAACATCATCGCATCACAAGTACAACAAATTCACCAGTGTGATGGCTGCGTTTCAAACGGCAATGTTTGATTATGCTAATATGCTAAACAAAGACGGAGAAGGCATGCATGCAAACTACACAGCTTTCAAAAACATTGTTATAATATAAATTGATGCCAGAAACAATGGAATGACCTTTCACTGTAATTGTGTAATTTCACTAATACTCAGATTTCTGCTCCATAAAGTAGAGAAGAAATGGACTGACGCTTTACTGATGGCAGAACCTACACCGCAAAACATAACTGATGGTACAATTTGCTCATAGTGGCCCATGCTGCGCATGAATATATATGGCAAATGTAAATTACAAGAAGGTCCTTGTCAGAACAAAGTTGGTCATGACATGTTTTGGCAAAACAGAAGTTCTCGGGGACGTGTGAGTGAAACCCTTTTTGAGACCCTGCCATATTATTGCATTCCCTCCGCTGTCATTATGATTACATACAGCGGAAAAGCGTTGTGAGCCATTGCCAGCCGCTTAGAACGGAAGACATTAAATGGAGACATACCTGAAGTGACACAAACTTGGCCGGACTGAAATAGTTTCCAGATAGTTTAATTAACCTCAGTGGCTGGCACAGCAGCCTCCCAGGACTAGTCATTCGCAATAAGTGCTGGGATAAATACAACCAGTCATGTTGACATTTCACAGCTCATACATGTCATTTGTGTACTGGCACCCTTTGCACTTTGTTTAGAGCTAAACTCACTGGGGGTTTTCGTCAAAGTAGGGAGGAAAGCTGGATTTGGCGCATACCTAAAATGCTATGCGAACACACCAGTCTTTCTGTTCATAATTAGGTCAGGTAGTTTTAGAAATTATATGATAAAAGATTGAGTATTTATGGGGCCTAGTGACAACCCCGGATAATTATTAGAAATCGTTTATAATTATATACACTATAGAATATATTTAAAGGTGAAAAAAATTTGATTAAAATAAACATACATCATGGTATACTTTGTATTGAGTTGCATTTGAAAGCGTTACCATACTTCTAGAATGTATTGACGAAAACATTTTAAGTGGAGACAGGTGATGATTCTCTGGTTTCAACAGTAGTGCATATGTATAGTCCAGACCTTGTGCCACTGTGAGCGGTAGAACGAGTAACTCAACCCAGGAATGGCAGCTCAAAGTTGCTATGCGTCCCCAATGCGACAATACCGTTTATGTGGATCATTCCTCTGACTTTGAATCCTTCCACATTTGCACATTTCCCACTACCATAAAATATAGTGACGTACTGACACGATCTTTGGAAGCCGCGTCTCTAAAATCAAAATGTCTCTATGAAAAGCCTAAAAAGAGAAACATCTGGGGGGATAACATCTCACAGCTTCTGGAGAAAAAAGGCCATCACTTTTGTTGAAAGGGATTGCATTTGTGAAAAAAATAGATATAACCGTGGTGGAGCGGGCCCAAACTGAAACGAGGGATTGATGACATCGCAGCGGTGCGATTACACAAATGGATAGAAAACATGTGGAATTGGCATGCACACATTGTGATTTTTTTATTTGTAAGATTTCTTTTCTTTCTGCCATCTTTCACTTTAGGAATGCTGTGTTTTGGCTGTGGAAGGAAAATGCTGGCGGAACTCACATTTGTAGCCACAGAACTTTAGCTGCAGCTCCCCCGCTGTAATCAATGGCAGTTGCCCGCACCAGACTAGGTCTAACATTGAGCTCTAGATCAACAGCTGAGGTTTGGGACTTTAGTATCCCGGCCCGGCACTGTGCCAGTAATCTCAGTGAAGAGCCAAGGTGGAAAGTTCAGCATAAAGCACTGTCTAACTCCTTAAATATATGCTTGAGGACCTTTCTCAAGACACAAAAAAAAAAGAAAGAAAGAAAAGCCTGCTGTATTTTGTAGCAATTTGTTGCGAAAACCCAGCCGTCAAACCCAGTTTGAAGAGGTATATTAGCATGATGTCAATGCCAGAGCCAATCACGGCTGACAAGTTGGACCCCACCTTCTCTATTAAGGTTCTATCGACATCACCCACCATGTCCACCGCCTGTGTCCACCGCCTGTCTCTGTCAGAATGGACCCTGATATTTTGTTTTCACAATTCGGATGTGATTTAAGAAAGACTAACTGAAGAAGACATGCGGTTTGTATTCTCATGGCTGTCTCAGCCTAAATGCCTCCAGATTCTTTATGAAGGGGGTTGCGGGGTGGGGGGTGATTTGCTGACGTTATTTACACTGGATAAGTTGTGTAGTCTCCCTGTCGACCGGAGCATCAGGATACCGGAATTCTTTGGCAGTGACCTACATCTGGATTTCTGTGCAATACAACGCCCCGCCCCCCCCCCTCCCCTCCCCCCGACAGCTTCTGGACAAAGCCAAACGCCTTGCTTTCCCTCCCTGAGCAACACTCCAGTCCACAACAGTGTAAACGTTACCCCTCCGTGTTTCTATCACACCTAGCAGAGTGTGGATCAGCCCAGGAACACTTCCTGGTGTTCCAGCACAATATTTCTTACACATGTGGAGGAGAGCATGAGAGAAGCCAGCCTTGAGATTGATTCTTATTTTTCATGCCGAGCTCCGTGAGTGCCCAGTCTGGTTTTCATCCTTAGTGCCCCACCCGTAGCAGAAGCACAATGGATTGGGAGCAGGCCGTATAGGACTTTTAACTCACTCTGCAGATTCCATGCTCCGCCGCCAGTTTGGCCAATGTACGGCCTAGAAAATTCCCTTGATGTGTAAGCCAGAGCAGCTTTGAATCTAATCATAAGGCCATAGGTTCCCTTGTAATAGTCCATCCATGTTCCTTCACTTAGAAACAAGGGAATTGCGTTTACGGTCAGCAATGTGGAAAAAGACGGACCGAATTCAACCACAAGTCTTAGCACTCCAAGTAATATATTTCAAGACAAGACAAAATGGTAGATACTGTATAAGTGTGCAGGGGTTTATCGATGGATGGATTGATGAATCCTCCTTTGAAATCCCATAAAAATATTCTGCAACGTATACAATACTATATAAATCATGATAATGCACATAAGTAAACTTTACTTTCAAATCCAGCTATCAAATGTATATTTCTCACTTCCAGACTGTCCTGACACTTTTCCTTTCATGCATTTTGATTTCCTAAATGAATGAACACTTGAATGTAAGCAAGGAAATCTTATTAAATCTCTCCCTGCGTGATGCCGCAGTCACAAACAGAGCTGACTAAAGGGTCTCTGCAGTGGGTTCTGGGTGGGTTTTCGTCTCGTCTTTCGTCACCATACAAACAAAGGCAGCTCCGAAGATTCACATCTCGTCCCTCTGTCTCATATTGGACTCAGTGGGCTTTAGGACTGTAATTAAATTCCAATCCCCACTCCCTCGTCTTCCCCGGCTGTCCCTATCTCTGTGGGAGGCTGAGAAGCTAAGTTAACCTCCCGTTGAGGTTTGTTTGAAACACCCTGAGTGCTGTGGAAACCCCACCTATAATGATGGAATTCACACATGTGGTGCAGAGGAGGAAATAGAAGGCCTCTGTTCAGGCACTGATAGAGAAATGGTTTTTGCCATCTTGTCCGGTCAGGAAATAGATAGAAACTCTTTAGCTGTGTGCGTATGTATGTGTGTGTAACCAAAATCCCTATACTTGCTAACGTATGAGGGTGCTATAGGCATGCTAGCTTACCCATCTAGGATAATTGGGTCAAAGTGCCTATCGTAGCTTTTCCTCACAGACAGCCACCCGCTGCTACAGCAAAGATTGCTGGCATCAGCCTGTAGCCAGGCCAACAAACTGGAATCATCTGCAACAGAAGGCTGTCAGTTGGGACTGCTGACAGTGATATGAGGGCCTAGGCTGAACAAACCTAGTCCAGCAGGGACCAACGGGAGAGAAAGGCTGGGTTCTGCACCACTGATCCAGAGTAACAGTGATAGACAGGTCTGGAGAGGAGAGTTGATGGCCAGAGTTTTACTCCGGTCTGGACAGTGTTTGAAAAGATGGACAAGGCGGTCGCAAGGCTTTAAAGTCCAGCAGTGTGTGTGTGTGTGTGTGTGTGTGTGTGTGTGTGTGTGTGTGAGCATGCATGTCAATGCTCAAGCAGAGCAGTAAGTGTGCAGTAAGGAAACTAGAATGAAAAACTTGTTTTTGCTCAGTTTCGGTTCAACTGCGATGGATTTTACGTGCCATCACTGCGCAATAATGTCATCAATTACATAGTAGATGGTTTAGATCAGCTCATGTGCATGTTGCAATTACTGTGTGTGTGCAGCATGAACGGCAGTTAATGTTTGAACTGCACGAGTACAAACAAAAAAAGAACACACTTAAGGGCTGTTATGTGCTAGAGGTTGTACTTGAATATCCTGCCAAAAATATATATTTCTTTTCCTCATTCATTTTCATTCAGAGTTAAGTTTTTTTTCTGCTTAGTTATTCAGTTATTATATCAATGATAAAGTCAGAAGCAGGCATTTAATGGTGCACCTTATTGCACACCATGCGACTCTAGGTGCCAAATCTACCAGTAGCCATTGTTATTAACCCATTTGCTCAGCCGTCTGCTCTGATGATGTTCATGAATGCAGGACAGAAAGGTTGTCCTTAATATAAGATTGTGATTTTTTTCCCTTTCATCTCTTCTTCCTTCAGTTTTTTTTACTCATTTCCTCACTGACGTACAAATGTTTCAGGTGTTTTTTTATGACCATAGGCCTGTGTCCTTGTGACAACATGTGCAAATATACATTACATACCCAAGGACAACTAAAGAAACATTTTTTTTATAAATACAGTACATTGATGGGAACAACTGCAAAAAGCCGCCTGGCCATACATCCTCTTTATGGTGAGGTGAATCTTCAGCTATGACTGCCCCCTCTACGGTTTGCCCTTGATTCGGAAAATATATAGGCCTGCCCAATACATTCAGAACAAATGTTTCTTTCTGTCCCCATTTCATTGAACAGTTTCAGTGCTGAGATAATATAAGATAAGAAATGAGTCATTGCGGCTGAGGAGAGCATGGACGATACATCAGAAAGGCTATAAGAGATAGTGTAGTAAAAACTAAAAGCTTTGAGACTAATACACTATTGCCCACAAGATTCTATTAATGTAACTTTAGAACTACTCAAATAAACTCAAGAGATGTTGGTATCAACCGACAAATGTTGTCAACAATATGTAGGATTATCTTACATATCCCAAATCCCACGTGAAGTAAATTTAATTATGATCTAACTGTGGTCAGGAAAAATAAATGTAGAAGTCAAATCATCACAGCATCATCCCAAGAATGTATGGAAGATCGATAAGACAGAGCTTGGCCTTTTTTGCGTGAGGTGGTCAAAGCTCCAAGCTTTACGGGCTTTGTGAGCTTGTTAAACATGTTCCTGTTCACTTTTCCAGCTGCAGCTTTTTAATGGTGCATTAAACTCTGGTAAACCCTAAAAGCCACAAGGGAAAATAGAAAACGCTCTTTGAAAATCAAAGCAGGGTCAAGGACAATATTCTTGTCTTCTTCACTTGGGGGGTTTGACATAGTTAAGTAGGACCATTGTGAAAAACTGCACATTGTGCATATCAAACGTACATTCAATTATTTAATCTCAATTGATACAAAAATGTGTTGGTTAGTTTATTTTCCCTTTAAATGGCATTACTTCAAGGGCTTTTTATTTCAGCAACATCAATGTTATTATAAATCTCAAAGCTAAACATTCACATTCTTAGCACTGGTTTGATTTGCTTTGAATTTAAATGGATTTATTTTTATTTTACTATAAAATGTTGAAACATGCATGCATAAACTGCATTGCTTCAACGCAGAACATCATTTGTACTTAATGTATGTGGGGTATATGTATATACCCCACATACAAGTAATTAAATATAGGATGCACTTTAGTAAACCACTTTTTACAGAAGTGCTGTAGCATTTCAACTCTTTTGCATTAACATCACAGTATTGCACATTCACAGCCAAGGAATCATAACGTTTCTAGGAGAGAAGGGCAGATATATATCTAATAAAATGTAAACTCTATCTAATAAATCTACAGTAATAAAAACCTAATAATGATGCCAGAAAAGATGTTAAAATGTTAAAATATTTATAATTTAAAAATATTTTTCAAACCTGTTTTGCTATACTAGTACTTAAATGTGTCTAAAGAGCCCATTACTTCCCATAGATTGGCGTATTATTATATTTTATTTGATGGTATTGTATTGATGATCTTGACAATGCACTACACCAGGCTTTAGTTCATTTAATTCTTCTTTTCAGCCTGTCACTTTGATTCCCCGAGCCTAAGGGAACTTTGCTCTGAGCATCTTTTGAATGCAACACTGCTTCAACCATGACATTGATTTTCCATGACATTACATGATTATCTCCACATGCTACTGTACTGTATACTGTATTTTGGGTTGAGAATTGACCAAATACAATCTGTCTGAGTGATTATAATACAGTAAATGTAAGTAAATTAGCTGTGAATAAGACGCTTTTAAAGGGAGCAATAGTCAAAGACGCCCTGCTGTTAAATTCTGTAAACCTGCTCACTGATCCAGCATTTGAGTCTAGCAACAGAAATAAGTTGCCAGAATCACACCGCCACACTGTCAGCGGCACAAAAAAAACCCCACTTTCACTGCACATCAGGTTTATACTATTTGTACAATCATCCCATATGTTGTCATTTTCTTTTCCCATTGTTTTATGTGTGATTTGAAGAAAAAGTTTGATTTGTTTTCTCTCTCATGTCGGTTGAAATGCATTTATGTTCTAAAAAGTGCTGTGAAACGTAAACAGTGAAGAACAAATACACTTTGATGCCATCTAAACTTCAGCACATTCCACAAGCTTGAAAACATCACAGGTAGGTTTTTGTGTGAATAATGATATACAAAAAAGCAATATAGTAAAAGCAATATATTGAATATGACCCGAAAGTTCCTTATGTGTCCACGTGTGGATGGTATGATTTGGTGGTGGGGTGTCCAGTTCAAAGATGATCTTCTTCTCGTGTGTGACATCCCTATATCAACTGACATTTTAAAAGACACTTTGAAGGGAGAATATACAAATAAATAAAGTGACATTCGCAATGAGCTGCAGTTATATTGTGGTTATACACTCTTCTTCTATAAAATAACTTTTTTATTCAATACAATGCTGAAACAGTAATGATACTGTACAATAAAATAATACAATTGTTGTATGACCTTGCTTGCATTTAGGGAAATTTAGATTGCTGGACAGCCTTCATTCAAGATTTATATGTTATGGCCACGTCTCAGCAGCCTGAATCACCGCTATTGGAGCAACAAAAACACATCTCTGAAGAGAGTTCTCTCCATAATGGGTGCGACAGGTTACCCCAGCTCAATTCTGAAGTCAGCGGAGGTGTTTCCGACACAGCATGGCAGTTTTACAGTTGTACTGCTTAGACTGGGATTATTTTGGACATATTTTAGGACTGCAGGTTTCAGACACTGTCTCTTTTTCACTCAAACACACACACACACACACACACACATAAACTCAAGTCAAGGCAGGCGACTATATCAGGCCTTTTCCAGCTTGACTTGAAGAGGCCTCTTGAGTACGCTGTAAACCTAAGCGGTCATAATCTCTTATAATAGGCTTGATTGTGGAAGTCCAACAATCTGAGACAGTTATTTTTCTCTAACTCACTCTCTTTCAGAGAGTCTAGTTCTATTGAAGTCCTGCGAGCGACCATTTAAAAAACAAATAAGTACAAAGTACAAATAAAGCTAGCAATGCCTAATTGCGCTAATTGAATAAAGAACAAGAAACAAGATAAAACACACTAAAAGTAATTCTAACTGTGTAGCTGGTTACCATATGGCTATTGGCTAGAAAAAAACAGATTTTCCCTAACACACGCATGTTAATCCTAACATGGCCCATAAGCACAAAATACTGTATACTGTGTAACAGGCGTAACAGCCATAGGAATGCGAGCTGATCTGATATTGTTGTGCTTTGCTGTTTGCGTAGGCAGACATACTTCCTTGTTACTGGAGCCTTAAATTACCACCATAAATGTGCAGTAAAAACCCAGCCCAGTGCCACAGTGGTGGGGTACAGTGCAGCATAGTGCAATCCTAGAGGCAGAGCAAGAACATTACAAAAGGCACATTCAGATGTCCTTTATCTTCCCGCCGCAGAGCGAAATGCAGCGGAATCTAAGCTGTGTGTTGACAGGGGCCCAGAGGTAACATAAAACTCCTTCTGCTTTGTGCCTATACTAATGTAATTATGCACCGGTTCCCGCTCCGGCCTAAAGATTGCTATCCTAGAAAATAAACAATTGTCCGCAAGAGCGCCTTTTTTTATTTATTTTTACGCAACCACTTCCCCTTCTCATTCTTAGCACCACGGAAACACAATGTTCAGTTTTGACACAAGCTTGGGAAAAATCATGAGGAGAAATGCTACACCTTAATAGTCAAGGTGTACATACAGTACACACGGGCACACACACATGCATGCATGGCTGGCATATTTTGGGATAGGCTCTGTGATTTGATTTTTGAATGCAGCGTCTTGTTTGATGTTTTTTGATGATGGACATGAAATAATGTCCAAATCACTGGAGGCTGCAACATCAAACGCACCCAAATGAAAACGCGGTAATGTCTTCTCGGACTCAGCCTCATGCCCCCTTCATTTGCCACTGCCTCATGAAAGCCGAGCTCGGGCCTGCGAACACATAAAAGGTGCATTGATTAGGGAATCACTTTCATCTTCAGCAAACTTCAACCCCTTTTTTTCATTTGCAACTCAAACAGTGCATGGTTAATATGCCGCATCATAATATAAGCATGAAATTAAGAGGTATTGATGGCATCTTAAAAATTTCCAACATGGAGGTTAGACCTTTAAAAGGAGGACACATCCCGGGGACCCATCGCTGGAGGAACGTCAGCAGATGCCAGGACAATGCTGTTGATTCTTTCCGGAAACCTCCTGTCATAATGGGGAAAGGGCCCGTTCAACTGTATATGGCTCCCTTTCACAATCCACTGTACTTGAAGGTAATAGGGTGACAGAGATAATACGGGGCACAGATAACTCAATGATAATGAACCAATATATATGCATTGCGCAAAAGTTATCCTAAAGCTTGGCGGAGGGACCCCAATATCTTCATTTATCACGGGTTTGTACGATGTAAAAAAGGATTTAATATGCCTTTTTTTATAGGTCTCCTTCGAGCTGCAATGGCGAGTCTCTAATGTTCATAATAAGGAAGTTTTCACAGACAATGCAGGCCCATTCCCAGTGAACTGGGAGTGGGTCATCAGCTCTGCATTTAATCTGATTTATAACTGAATGGAAGCCAAGTTTCCGTGTAATTTACGGACCTGCTCTGTGTCTTGCAGACCTTTTTGGATGGCTCTGTGTAAACCGAGAGGCAGAGGCATTCAAACAACGAGGCAGAGAGCCACGGTGGACTAAGACCCGGTCTTGGCCGGTTTCTCCGTCTCTCGACAGTGAGCTGGCACCCGGCTCAGTGGCTAATAGAAAGCACGTCGCAGTTAGAGCCCACAGTAGGTGTGTGTGTGTGTGTGTGTGTGTGTGTGTCTGCTCCAAAGTTAGTGTGTGGTCAGTTACAGGGCGGTCCTGGCTGGATGAAAGTCACGCTGAGCGCTGCCTCGCAGAGTCTCGCACCCGCCCTTGTCTGGCGAGCGCTTTTGTGTTTGGCCTGAGGGAGAACGGATCGTGTTAGCTTGTCCTACAAATGATGTGCTAGAAATAAGTGTATCGAATGCGTTTCACATTAACACGCTGCGATCAAACCGGTCGTGATAAATCTCGTTACCCACACAGCTGCTGTCATAGTGTGTTCATAACAGTGACTAGGTTAAAGGTGCACTGCTAGGGTTTTTTTGTCTGGCGTTGGCCTTGGGGTTGAAACTCTAAGAGCACACGGCCCTCCCACACTCCTCTCTACTCCTCCCCCGGCAGAGGTCCAAGTCTCTCACCCCTCCTACCGCTGTCACATACTCTTCGGTGACTGAGTTGTTTGCAACAAAATATATACAGTAAACTGGGGAAATGTGGGGGCTCTGTAGGTGCTGTAATGAAATTGAGGTTTAGCCTGCCTTTAACATGCACCCTCATATTCCACTACCATTTGAGAATGTGATACAAATTATCCAAATAAGAAACGTGTAGGCTGATAATATTTGGTTTGCGGAGCATGTATACATCAGGTATGCAGTATATTCAGAATATTGTATTTTTCAAAATAAGAGCAATCACTCTAGTAACTGTCCATTGATTGGAAATGCTTTCTACATATTTCTTCCACAACAAATATATATGCAGAACAGGAAAAGGCAATCAGACATTTGTAAACAAGAAGAAATCTCACATTTATTTGATATCAAACAAGAGTTCAATTAAATATCAGCTGATGATGGGCTCTTATAAAAGAAATAAAACTAACCTAAATGGTGCCGCAACAAGTCACGTTTTCAACAATGTTCTTTTTTTTCCGATTTTGAGTAATTCAGTAAATAAATTAATTAGTGTCAAAGGCTGAAATAGGTTTGCAAAACTGCAATATTGCATTGACACAAAGAAATTATTGAAGTAAAAATAAATTACACGAGTGACCCAATTGACTCCAAATCTGTGCATGGCGAGGTGTTAACAGATGTACTACTGACGAAACTCATTCATGAAAGCTAAAGCACGTCACAAGCAGAGATGTGAGCATGGTTTCATATGGTTTTACATCTCTTAGAACATCATTTCTATATTCAAACATACGACAATAAGCCATTTGTGAGAGCAAAAAGCCCATTTTCTCAACCTTGTTAGAACCTTTTTTTTTTTTTTTTTACATGGAAAGGGCGTATTTAATAAACGGTTGTCATTTCGTCTTTTTTTTTATTTTTTTAAAACTTTTTTTCTTTTACTTACACTAGTGGTACAGCAAAATAGATTTTCTTTAGCTGTTACTTTGACAACAGTTAAATGTGCAATAGAGAAAATATAAGGCCTGAGTCTTAATTAGTGGTTTCTTAATTTTACAGTCCCAACTGTGTAGTGAAGCTGCGCTAGCTCTATTCTATAGTTCAGGACTAATTGGATCCTGGTCCTAGAATGTTCCCCGTCGTTCGAAACTTGGAGTACGTTTCTTATTTTTCTTTTCTTCATCTCTTCTGTCTATGAAATACAAATACAGGCTGGGCAGCGATGGCGCCAGACGCCTCTCTTGACACAGAGCGGTCTGTGCTGTTACTGTTCTCCGCCTAGTCGCTCCCCCCAGAGGAGCGTTTACAATCCACAGATGCTTGGTCTTGGAGGGACGTTTCCTTGTTGTAGGTGTTAATGAATTCTGTGTGCAAAAAGTCATCTAGGCCCTATTACTTCCCTTTCCACCCCCCAAAAAAAGTCACTTCCTGCCCCGACAGCAAGGGCATGTGGAGTGCAGAGCAGAGACTGGCAACAGTCTTGACATCAGCCAATCCCCCCCCCTCCCTCCTTTCCCCCCCTTTCCCCCATGTGTTCAGACCTGTGCAAACCCAGAGAGGTTGGTCCACCTGCTCAGAGGCTGGTAATGAGCTGCATCTGTCCGTCCTTCGGGGCCTCCGCCTCGGGCGCCCCGACGTCGGCGCTGGGCGGGATGCAGCCGTCGCTGGTGCCGCGGTTTATGTGGTAGTAGGACAGGGGAGGGTGGCCGTCGCCCAGCTCCGGCATGCTCTTGTGGTAGACGTCGCCGTCGCTGTCGCTCCCGGGGGACTGGGAGAGCTCCTCCCCCTCGTCGTCCTCCTCCGGCGGGTACGGGGAGGGCGGCGGGGAGGGAGAGTCCCGCAGGTTGGGCATGCTGGTGTACAGGGAGTCTCTGTTGTTGTTGTTGTTGCCGGGCGACGGCGCGCCGGCGTCCTCCGCTGCTGTGACGGCAGTCTCTGAGCCGGGCCCCGCGGGCCCCGGGGGCCCCGGGAGCCCCGGGGGCCCCGGGCGCTTGGGGGCCTTCTGGGCGCTGTACAGCAAGGAGTGAGTCCTCTGGGGGAGCAGGGGGGCCTCCAGCGCCTCCTTGTGGTGGGGGTGCAGGAGCAGCTCGAGGGTGGCGTGACCGGGACCTCCTCCTCCCCCCCCCCCTCCCCCTCCTCCCCCTCCTCCTCCTCCTCTTCCGCCTCCTCGCTGCGGGGAGGAAGTGGCCTGGGCGTGGTCTCCCAACGCGGGGCCCACCGCCGCCCCCCGGGGGGTCTGGGGGGGAGGCGCGGCTCGCTCCCGCTCCCCGTGGGCATCGCGGCCCCTGGGAGCTCCTCGGGGCCTCAGGTTGTTGTGGACCAGCTCCGAGATGATCATCTTCTCGAAGGCCACGTCGTCCAGGCTGAGGCCCCCGAGCTCGCCGGGGCCCGCCCGTACGCCCACGTCCTCGTAGTCATCGTCCCGCAGGGAGTAGCTGTTGTTGAAGTTGCCGTTGAGGGGGAGGGTGTCCATGGCGCTGATGTCCCTGCTGTTGGTCAGAGAGTGCTGCCCTGCAACGAGAGCCAGAGAGGCAGAGGATGACGTTTGGCTTTCTTCGGGGGTCTTTTGGGAGCCGGTTAAGGAAACACAACGAGCTACATGAAGCTTGATACTGCCCAGGATAAGTCATTTTTGTGCTCTTTTAACTCCCGCATAATTGATATTCTGTGTTATTTATTAGGGGTGTAAAAATACTGGTTTTTTTCCCCTTTCGCATTTTTGAATATTTTATAAATACTATACTTCAGCACAGCCCTCACTGATTGGCTCAGGCACGCACATGACTTTGCATGACCAATAGGAAGGCCAGAAGTGAGACAAGCATGAGTGTATTAGAAACACTTGTAACTGTATTCCAAAAAGTTACATATTGTCAGAGCCAATGTAGAGATTATCCTGAACAATATTGAACAAATGAGAACAAAATAAAAGATGCCAAAATGTAATGTAACATACAGCACGTGACGGGTGGATAGTTAGCTAGCAGACAACATCGACAGACCAGACGAGAGCCCATAGGAGGGGAAAAGAACAGAAAACAAGCTTACATGAGAGTGTTATTAAAGCGAGTAAACGAGTAAAGCATTCTACCCATAAAAAGAAGGCAAGACAAAAAGAATATAGTTGAGACAGACAGCTCTTGCACCTCGGCTTACAAGCACTGCGACACCACCACCACCCCCCACACCGTTACAGACAGGCAGGGTGCAATGACTCACTTTGTCACCATCACTCACATCAAGTGTGTCTGCTCAGGCTATCTGGCCTAAGAACGGCTGATGTGCAAAAAAAAAAAAAAAAAGTAAAACAGATGCTTTTTTTTAAACTGCAGCAGAAACGAGAAAATCAGTGAAATAAGACAAAAGTGGAAGCTTGTAAAATTCAGCCTGGATTCAGTGTGTCCAACTTACACAATTTATTTACATTTAACATGGATTTAGACCCAGTGTTTAGGGACAAAAATAAGTTATTTAATTTAATAGTGATTTAAATTTTGGGGGAGAAGCAGAAGGAGGAAAAGGACCACTGAATCCTGGACTTAGCAGGTGGGAAGGGTTTAGCAGCAAGCAGTATTTACTTCTACAGTAACTACTATAATTTCATCTCCTCAAAAAATCATGTCCTCCTTTTCTGAAAGCGATATCTATATATCTATAAACCTGATGTGGTTTAAGTATTCACTGTGTATTTCTTTGAAAGCACTATGACTAACCACAAGTCACAGGACGAAAATGAGTGGGTTTCATGTGATTGATATGAGTTTTTGATTGGATAAGAGTATACGCCAATAAATGAAAATGGATTAAACTGGTAGACAGTGTTTCATACTGTTCTTCCCTATCAAGATATACAGAATGGATGCTTAAAGCTTTAGCTTATGTTATAAACTTGGTAAATCGTATAATAATGTAACATTCAGAACGCTATCTCAACACTGCTGTGCACTCTGCACGCTGCTGTCTGGTGTCACACTCTAAACTGTCCGTGCGGAAACAAAACGAAATAATAACAATCCTATTGACAGAGACAGTATCAAGCAGAAAAAAAAGGAGATTGAAATCTTAGATTTTAAAAATATTATAAAAGTGTGAGACTGAGAGCGGTGCGCTTCTAGAATGGCACGTCGGCATCGAGACGAAAGTGTTCAACAACATCAAAGACATTTCCAAAAAAGAGCGAGAGGGGTGGAGAGAGAGAAGACGAATAAGGAGGGAAAAAATGTGAAGAAGAAAAAAAAAACATCTCTGAATTTGCATTTGTTTATGCGCAGGCAGTCATCTTCTTGCAGACAGGTATTGTCTGCTGAGGGAAGGGGGGTGGTGGAGGGATGTGAACCGAATTTAACTGGACACCACGACAGCTGCACTCTGGGAACGATTCCAGGGGAGATTCAGCCAAGATGCTCCCTTTCCCGTTTTTGTTTAACTGCGTCGAATGAACATCTGCAGAGTATTATTATGTATTAATACACTTATAATGGAGGCCTTGCTCATGCTTTAGCGGGAGCTCAATGTGATGACTGCAGCAGACGAAATGTGAAATAATCTCTTGTTAAAACTCGACAGTCTCCTTAGTGTGTAGTACGTCGTACAGTACCTAGCTGCTAATCCTCACGCCAGGTCTTTTTATCCCAACACCATATGCTTTATAAAACCTCCCGAGACGCGCCGTGTTTGTCAACAACCTACTTTTTCCCGCTGATAGATAATGAGCGCGTTTCTGGCTATTTCTGGCTAACCCTAAGCTAAGAATGTGTTCCCTGCTGATGTAGCCACAGTCTCTTAAAATTCCCCACGGCTGAATAGTGCGCCTGTGGGGGAAGTTAGCCGAGGGCACAGACTGTCTCTACAGGAAAGAAAATCCTTGTGCTGTGCAATAAAAATGACCCATTCATTTAAAAAAAAAAAAAAAGATTGTGTCTTCTTAATAGCAGAAGAATTAAGACATTTGTATGGGGCGTGTTCACGTAACCAATCCGGGTGCCTTAGATTCGAATTCAGATGATCTGGCAGTGAAACTATTTTCTAAAATAGCATTTTTTATGGTGATTTATAGAGGACAAATTCTGCTCAGGAGTTGCTCATGTTTACACTACGGATACACCCTGTTTGAAAATGATAATGAAATGATACTAGATCTTACACACTACCTCGTTAAATTACGGTATATTTCTCCATCTATCTCTGCCGCTCAACTAAAATATACTCTTTGTCTTATAATGGTTTTGTTAAATGTTTTGGGTCAAACTCGTGTAACATGGTGAATTGTTCCTTGCAGGTATTTTCTGAGGCCGTTCACAGAGCGCACGATATTGTCACGGAGACACGTCTTTGATTTCCATGCAGCCGGGGTTTTGGGCTTTGGGTTTTGGGCCCGTCCATGTCTCATTAACGTGGGGAGGGGGGCTCCGTAGCGCTCCCAGTGCCGCGAGTAAGCTTGTAGACGTGGCGAATCTAGAGACTGCCGATTGCAGCAGTTAGTGCTCTATATGATTTTTTCCCTCTTTTTAACCATATTCTTCCTTCCACACACATACTGTAGCGTTCCCATTCTCTTTTATCATCCAATGCCTCTGTGTATCCGAGGGTCACGATTCTGCCCGCATTGCGTCATATTCGCTGCTGGTATTCTTTAACTCTAACAGTGGGTAACTGGGTCACAGTGTAAACTGACAGGATTCAGATCAATCCTACAGTTTAAACAATACGGAGATTTGCAAACCTGTCGGAAAGTCTCCACAACCGCAGTAATATAGAAATACACAGCAGTAACAGAAATAGCCAGGGGAAATATCTAAATGGATGTCTGTGCCCGCTTCAGAGGGATTCCCGTTGGGACGGTTCGCGCATGTCAAGATAAGACGGGACTGACTGCTCTGACTCCTTATCTCTGGGCGTTTCCAAAGCGGCAACGTACATAGATAATAACACAAATCCAGATTTGATGAATATGACGCAGAGAAAATGGTGAATCTGCAGCCATGGTTTAATGAGCACTTTCAGAGAGGCACTGTGCTGAAGCCTCCTCAACTCCAGAGACATTGATTTCAATACAAGGGTAGCACAAAGCAAAACAAAATCACACATCTACTTAAGAATAAATAAAGAAGGCTGACGGCGGGTGTGCACCTGGGGAGTGAAAGGCAGGTGGAGAGGGGGTGTTGCACACCACCGTTTCCGCCAGGAGGTTGTTATAGGGGTTAGTGTCATGGGCGCGCAGGAGAGGGTTAGTTAGGAGGTAGTTGCCAGTCATCCCTGAAATAACAGGAAGAGAGAGGATGAGAGAATAAGGAAAGCAGAAAAGCAAACAAAATGGAATGTGCACAGAAGTTGAGGCACTTCATTCCCTTTGGCGGGTGGTTTTGGATGTAAACCGTGAACTACATTTGCTGTCCCCAATTTGTAACATGGTAACATTAACTAAAGATAAACATCCAAATAGACAACTGCCTACATTGTTTGTCACAAGCGTCGTCCAAAACATAGCACTAGTCAACTGTACTGTTTACATGAAGCTAACTGTAAATTCATTGAAACAAACTAATTCAGTCAATGCACTAGACAACACATATCTAAGCATACTGCCATTAACAATACAGTATTGAATGTGGGTAGAACAGCGGTTCTCAAAGGGGGGGGGTGTCCCAAATTGCTGTTTGGGGAGGAAGGGGGGTGGTAAGATGATTTAAACACTTGAAATGTTTTATTCTTTATTATAATTTAGTCTTATTATCTTTAATAAAATGTACATACATTTTATGTACCACATACATTTGTGGTATTACCCTATATACAGCCATGGAAAAAAGTAAGAGACCACTGCACGTTCTTGTAAATATAATAGTATAAACATAAATATCAAAAATGTAAAAAAAGTATATATTAAATAATTTTAAAAAAATATAGAAAT
>JAOEHI010000009.1:3682620-3744511 GCA_025447815.1 Percopsis transmontana
GGATGGCCAGCCAGGATCCTAGTTTGCCGTTGTACAGCGTGTCAACCACGCGGAACACCTCTCCCTTGTTGAAGCTGCGCCCGGCCGAGTCTTTCTCACTGGGCCGGAGCTCCTGCAGCTGAGCGTCCAGGATGTCCACCAGCTGCTCCATGAGACGCACCGAGGAGCTGACGTCGCCGGCGAACACCGGGCCCTGCGTGTGGCGCGCCAGCTCATTGGCTAAGTTGGCGGCATTTTCACCGCTCCGTATCTAAGGCGCACGCGGGGACAAAGTCAGTATACGGCATCTCAGTATACTCTAATACAGCTCTCAATTATAATCAATAGCATTCCTTGTTAGGGTGCAATTCATCGTGGTTGGAGTACATGTAAACAAAGGTATTGAGTGTATAGCATGGAATACAATACCACCAGGTGTGAGACACATACTTAACATGACAAAGCCACCCGTGTGGAGCAGTACGGGTTAGCAGAAAGAACAAATAGACCCATTAATCCATGTATACATTAACCCTAGGAAAGACCACATTTTCTTCCGTTTCCTGTTACCCGGCAGTGGGTTTACCTTTTGTGCGACTTGAGTGACCCAGTGGGAGGTGCAGTTGCTGAGGTCCGGCCCTTTGGAGGACCAGGTCCCAGTCACGCTGCAGAGGAAGGACGCGATGCCTGGAACAAACGCAGTGGTTAGAGCCAAACGCTTTAGCAAATACAGGTCCTCCCCCCTGCTGATTGTTTCATTCATCAGGGCATTCTTTCAGTGCGGGAAACCCAGCAGAGGCAGCAATCATCTGAATGCCTGTTAGCTTAAAGCAGTGTTTCGATGAAATTGGAAAAAAGTAGATCCTCAGGTTAGTGATTTATTTATGCTCACGCTGGAGCTAGTTAATCACTGTCTATAAAAACACACCTTCCAGAGTTGTATAAGGCTGTCTCATTCATCATTTCCATTCCATCCCATTGAAATGGCAATACAGTGTATGCTGTATATACATATGTCATTCAAGATGAAACGCTCACTTAGCTTTGTTGCTTCTACGAGTCCTAACTACAGTATGAGCTGTGTCTGTCTGTGGTGGGGTTACAAAGGTAATAGAGATTAATATGGCTTATTTTGTTGAGCTGATATAAATTTTAAATGAACTGCCATAACAACAATTCACAGCATGTGTCTGAAACTCCCGTGTGCTCCTTCACATTGTCATTTATAATGAGCTCGCCATGCTCTTGCATTTCATTCTTTACTTTCTAAATTACCAAAAGGGGGTTTAGTAAAGGGGAGGGGGGCATCCAACATGCACCAAATTGCATCACAAAGCATGCCACTTATTGACTTTCCTGTTTTATTACGAGCAGAATGGTAGCGGTGGCTGATTGTGATTATTTAAGTGTTGCTAGTTTCAGACTGACACAGTTGTCATTTTCCAGTCCAGCGCCCACGTTGTTTCAATAGCAAATGCACTTGCGCCCATCTGAGCGCCCGTGGGCGGGTCGGTCTTATAATGAGGTGTGGTCAGGCAAATTGTTGGCGCATATTACTATCTTGAGGCAAGCTAGTAATATGCGCCTACATAGGCGGGTGCACAACGCACGTACACCGCTTGGTATGCACATTGGGACTCGCAGCAGCGTGCAAGCATGCAAAAGATTAAAAGAAATATTCCAATGTGAAAGATTATTATTGGGTACATCAAGATATTTTATCCGGGTGGAATCCTGTTGTTGTTGTATTGCGCTAGATACTTCTAATATCTAATATAATAACTGTGAGCTGTGCAGAAACTTTGGATTGTGTGAGAGCCACAACGCAATCGAGGAGTGTACCTTTAAAACACTGGAACACACACACAGACACGCACGCTACAGACAATGCACATGTGAGGCCTACCCCTGGTTCCCTTGGGGCAGGGCCTGTCCACGGTGGACCCGGTGTGTGTCTGAGGCCAGTCGATGGTTCTCCTCCTGGTGGCCTCACAGGAGCGCCTGGGCGTGGGGGGTAGCTCCGGCACGGTGGGCTGCGCTGTAGCCGAGCCATGCAAGACTTCCAAGGGGTCTCTCCCATCCCTGGGGTCTGCCCCGGGAGCAGTAGCGTTCACTTGCCCCTTCACTGTAGCTGTAACAGTAGTGGTGACCACAGTGGTGGTCTTGACTACTGGTATTGACGGGGAGACGGAGAAATCTTCAGTGGTTGGTGCTAGAACAGGAGGGGAGTTAGAGGTAAATAAATAACAACCCTTGCCTTTCACTTCTCTGCCTTCAACTCTCTTGATATTCCCAGTTTGTGGGTTTAGTTTATGAGTTACCGCTACAGATATTTCTTGGAAATACAGAGTTCTGTGCAGCCTTCAGCCCAGAGTCTACTTCCTTTTAGCTCCTTCACTGCACAAGCTTGAGGCAAACCTGCACGGGCCACCCTCCTTCAGCTATTTTTACTTCCAGCGAGCCCTCAAATAAAAGAAGGGCCGCAACCAGCATCCTTTTGCATGGGAGTGATTTCTTCTCAAGACTATGTACCCTGGGCTGATTAAATGTCAACAAGGAAAACAAAGCCTGCCCAGACTTAACTTTTTTTCCCTGCCCGGTTCATCTCTCTCCCTTAGATAAAGCGGGCATGAGGAAAGAGAACTGCATTGCTCCAGGCAAAAAAACATACATCAGCAATAATGCGATTCTGCTGTATTCAATCCATGGCAGAGCAAATGTATGTATGTGTGTGTGTGTGTGTGTGTGTGTGTGTGTGTGTGTGTGTGTGTGTGCGCGCGCGTGCATGCGTGCTGTTCAGGTATGCCCAACATGTGTGCTAAGAAGCACTGTGTACAGATGGATATCTGCTAGAGAGAGCCTGGAGATAACTAGGAAATGAGAGAGCGAAGAAAAAGGAAATCTATAAATATAACTGAAATACAGTTTGAGTAGCCAGTATACTATAAATGAAAAAGAAAGGGAAAAGTGTGTATGTGTGAGTGAGTTCGTGTGTTTTGTCTGGATGCAGGCTACACGGATACAGTATTTTTCTCCTGCACATGCACATGCATGCACATTTCACCCACAGCCACCCGATCGTCGCGAAGATTAAAGCAGCTTCCCACAATGAAGTCCGCCTTTGTGAAAACGACCCCGCGCGCTGTTGTCATCAGGTGCCCCGAGTGCTTCTGGGAAAACGCAATATCACGCTATCCGACACCCCATCATCAGACGCATATCTCCATTTCCTGAGTGAGCGGTGACAATGCCCAGCATTTTGCGTCCGGAGTTTATCGCCGAAAGCAGAGGGGGAGAATCTTTGTTTTGCCTTTCCTTTCAAATATGTGAGTTCATTAAGCCAATCTCTTTGGACTTGGTCGGGAGCCCACAGCAGATCAACAACGAAGCGCGCAGCCAAATCTAGCGGCTAAATAATCTGAAGGACAGGGGAGAGCGTCCCCGCACAACAGCCTGGATCACCCTGCCGTGTGCCTGTGTGTTGTGAGGTGTTGACATTTCCCTCATTGACCTTCTCCTCCAGCAGGAGCCCAGGCTAATTACCTTACACTCATTCAGTCATTGTATATGTGTCACCCACTCACTCATTCACCCGTTCCTTTGCCAGCTTGGCAGTAAATGTGATAGGTGACGTGCTCACTTGTTGTCCCCGACAGATAATGGGAATAGATTATGAAGTTAGTGCTCAGCCAGTAAATCCAGTCTAAAGGGAGTTTAGACTGGATTTACGAAACGAAAGTGTTGATTACTACTATATATACACTGCTGTGCTCACACAAGCACAGCAGTATTTATAGGCCTACACCGATCAGCCACAACATTATGACCATCTGCCTAATATTGTGTAGTTCCCGTGTTTACCGCTAAAACAGCCCTGACCCATCGAGGCATGGACTTTCTTTTAAGAAACTTTCAAGTTTCAAGGTGGGGCCTCCATGGATCGGACTTGTTTGTCCAGCACATCCCTCAGATGCTCGATTGGATTGAGATCTGAGGAATTTGGAGCCTAAGTCAACACCTTGAATTCATGCTTAGGTAGGTGGTACGTGTCAAAGTAACATCCACATGAATGGCAGGACCCAAGGTTTCCCAGTAGAGCATTGCCCAAAGCATCACACTGCTTCCGCCCTCTTGCCTTCTATCAGAACCAGCAATTTGAGCCACTGTAGCTTGTCTGTTGGATCGAAACACAAGGGCCAGCCTTCGCTCCTTTGTCACTTGTTCACCGCTTTTCCTTCCTTGGACCACTTTTGGGTAGTGGTACTGACCACTGCAGACCGGGAACACCCCAGTCATCTGACCCAGTAGCCATCACATTTTGGCCCTTGTCACCGTCGCTCAAATTCTTAGGCTTCTAACACATCCACTTTGAGGACAAAATGTATATTGCTGCCCAATTTATCCCACCCACTGACAGGTCTAATAATAACGAGATTATCAGTGTTATTCATTTCCCCTGTCAGTAGTCATAATGTTATGGCTGATTGGTGCATGTAGATATTGATATTTTTATTTGATTTAAAGAGGTGATTGTGTTTAGCAATTATGACCTATTACATCAGATAATATCAGAGTGTTATTGCGACAAGCAACACCAACAAAAAGCTTATTCACAACACAATACAGCACAGAGCAAAGTGCTTGTCAGATGTCAACGTATGTCTGTTGTGATGTCTCAACACTGTGCTCTACAATTTTCTTTTGATTGCAATGAGCAATTTCCTCGCCACTGAGAGCCTTGTGTCCTCCAACAGCACTCCACCAGGAGAAAGGCCGGCCCAATTAGCTCCCATTTCAGTGAAGAGGCTGGAAAGTCACTCCTGGGCAGTCTGACAGGAAGGCTATACTGCTGGCATATGCCAAACCATGTCTGTTGTAAGTAATATGAGGTGCTCAAAGTTGAGGATCACTTGATAGACGAGCATCAGCAATCTCTAGCCAGATACAGAATAGAATAAATGAGGCTGAAAAAGGGACATCCAAGGACAGGAATTTTTAAAGAAAACCCGAGAGGCAGGAAATTAAATAATAATGCAAAAAACGTATAACATAATAATCAGAGGCCTAAAATTATGTTTTCCCGTCCTCTCTGTGTTTCCAACAAAGATTTAATCAGAATTTAAACCCACATAGTCGGAATGGCAAAATAAGCACACAGTAAGACGATCTGCCATTAGGGAGAGCAATGGAAACTCACAGCTAAAACTATTTACAATAATTGGTTTAAATCTTAAATTTGAAGATGAAATCCCTTAAAAGATGAATCCTCCAAGTACAACAACCAAAATGACACATCCAAATAAAATGTCAAATACAGAGTTCAGTTAAAATATCAACCAGACGCCATTTCCGAACCGCCGTTAAATTATCAGCAAACTTCTAAATGTCAATCCAATTCTATGTCAAAACACAGGAGGGCTGTGGCATTCTGTACCTCCTCACGCCAGTAGCGCAACTGTAAACACAGGCAACTACGGTGACAAACAAGACAGACACAGCAAACACCTCCCAAACTAATGGCCAGGCTCTGTCCTAACTCTGCCTACTGTACCTCTATTAATTGGATATATTGTGCGTGTGTGTTTTCTCTGTATTCCATCAGCAGTGGTGCATATGACGCCAAGGAAATTACCACACTTGCTTAACCTAATAGCCTATTAAAATTAATATTGAAATTTTGTCTCATAATCATTGAAAACTGAAATAGTTATCGTCCTAATATTTTAAAACTATCGTTTTTAAATGCTTTTTATTATGATTGATTATCTAATCTAATCTAATAGATATTATAATAATTTAATAATAATTTATATAACTATACAGACTAAAACAAATTGATATAGGCCTAGAGCAATGGTAGCTTACTTTTGCATTCAACACCACTCTATATGGGCTGGATAAGAACTAGATAAGTGCTGCAGTTGGCCATTTGGTCTTTTTTGAAGAGCTGGTGCCAGTAAGTAATGCTAGAAACAATTCCCATAAAATATGAATTTTGCATTAGGCTGTTGATATGCTCTCTGCTCCATTCATGTGAGGCGAGCATCAGCCCTGTGTACCATAATAGACCTAAAAGATCCAGCCAATTGCATAGCTTTGCAATGAAAACAGGGGTCATCACCTGTAAAGAAAGCTAATAGACATTTACTACATCAACTATTTTTTAACCACCTTTATTTTACCAATGAGCATTAATCTAAAGACATCAAGAAAGTGACACTGACCTGACACTTGTTCTTTAAAGAGCAGTAGACAGAAAAAGCTCTGCCAGACATATCTCTGTGCAGTAATTTATGACAGTTGAAATGTAAGATGGCTGGGCACAGCTCTGGTGCATTCACAGGCATATGAATCAAACTTAGTGAGCAAAACATAGTAGAGCCCCACACAAAACACTCAAGAGAAATACACAGATACTAACAGTACAGTATTATGTTAAAAAAATATATATATTTTCCGAAAATGTCCACTAAAGTCTAATAATTCGTCCAGTCTGAGCTATGCCAATCTCCATGCAATTATAGCTGGTCCATGAGTCTCTTGGCTGCTTTAATTCGGCCTCCTGCCATTACTGTATCTTAAAATTACTGTGGAGTTCTGGCTTATTCCAAATGACCTCTACCTGGATGGCTCTTTATTAAGCCCCATTTTACCCAACCCAACATGAGGTCAACGCTGTTAGTTTGGTGGAATGCATTTAGTCAATGCAATGCGTGGTTGGCTTGACATTTCAGATTTATGCAGAGTCCAATCCTGTTTAATGTTACCGGATTCCACAGTGGCTAAGCCCTCCATTTCTTGACAATGCCTTGGACGAAGACATTCATTTTACATGATCGTCTTTAGGACTCAGATCAATGCATTTTCTCCTTTTCCTTTCTTGTTACACTCAAATGCTCCGAACAATTAATGTCTATTCTGTCTGCAATGTCTATTGCCTTTTTGAATTCATGGGGGGAAATTGAATCAATGTACAGTATCAGAAAATGCTTTACTATAGTTCATGCTACAATAATGTTTTGTACTTAGCACTTACTGTAGGCGTGTGTTTTTTTATTGCCATGCACCTTTTTCTGTAAGACTTCTAAGGTGGTATTGATTATTGGTGTTTTGTGTTCACAAAGCATTAGCGTGTGGATATTTCCCTGAAATGTGTTAGGCTAGGACAATAAAAGAAATAATCAATAAGACCTTGGTGGTTCACTTCAGCCCAGACCTATAGAGCTGGGATGTTAAAAGCACTCCATGATATGAAGTAAACACAGATAGGCTGCTGAGGTCCTTTTTTCCCGCTTTGATCACTTCTCTAAAACATTTTATATATAGATGTCTAATCCGTTTTGCAATTCCATGGCTTTCTTGCGTGAACATCACATCCAAGCTAGATGTTTTTGACAGAAGAGGTGACTCAAGACTCATTCTTGCTATGTGAAGGAGGGGAACACACTGATTTGGTGTTTGGAGGAACTTTACTCTGTGGTTCATAAATCTTAATAGGCATAATTAATTTCCCCTCTGCCTCAAGTGCTCCTCAGTTTCAGTGAGAGAGACGTTATTTCAGGACCATTAGATTACCCTGCAGGATAGGTGGTTTAATTCAACTCTTGTCTGCGGCAATAAATCCTAATACCTATATAGTGAAGAAGTTAAAGGTGTGGACCCGGAAAAACTCTTAATAAACACGAACCAATTACTTTCAGGTGCCATTCAAAAACCCCAGAGCACTGCTGAGTGCATGTGCAAATGATGCATGTGCAACCATTTTTGCCCCGTCTCCTTTTCCAAAATTGGAAGCATTTCAAAATGTTCTTATTAAGTACTCCTAATGATCCAGACTGGCAAGTTCTGCCGCAAATAACCTTTAGGCCTACGCATTTTAGATTGGATCTAAAATGAACAGTGGTAAAAACAAATGCCAAAATAATGGGTGAAATCAACAACTGTGTGCAGTTTCCCTCAATTATAAAGACAGAGTCTATGTGGCATTTGTGTTCACCAAGGCATTATAGTAGCTGAGAGTGCACATTAAACCCTTCGTTGGAAATGCATTGTGATGGACGCTTTTCAAATTTTCTGCGAGGTTTATGTGACACAAGGAGGATAATTATGATAATTTAGCTGTTAATTACATTTACGCACATCTGAACGTGAACAATAGTGTAGGCAGCTTGCGTGCGTGCATGTCTAAATATGTCTACATATGAACATGGCCTAATCCAAACTGAGGCTGTGGTGGTTCTGTAAAACAAGACACAACATTGCGGGGCCCCTTGGGTGCTAAAATATCTTGCTAGGGAGATTCCAGTGAAGAGCATGAAAACAAACAGGCAACATGCTGACATGAGGCCAGAGTTCAGGAGCACACCGCCTCCATTGAGACATCGCCCGGCTTCGCAATAGCCCGGGTCAGGAATCACATTTCTCGCTGACAAACTGACGCGGAATCATCCAGAATTTCAAAATCATAAGTTAATCTGAACCAGCGCTCCAGGGGCAATATAATATGGAGTCTTGGTTTTGTGTCCTTGTTTTCCCCCTCAGCACAGGGACCTAGCGTGGCTCGCGGGGGATAAGGAGCCTGCCGTGAGGTAATTACGGCCATTATCAATGTGATGTAAGGGCCCCGTCGGATGACACGTCTGTCTCTCCTCAGCACTTCGCAGATTAATTTGAGCCCCCGCCGACCGCCTGACAAGATGCCTAGCTGTAATAGATATCTCTTTCCACCATGCAGTCATTCCTCTAACCTTGTCATCTGCCGTGATTTACAATGGGCCTGCTCATGCGCTTGATCTTGGAGGGGCCTAATGCCAATTCCACAATATTATGGCGCCTCCCAATTGTCTACCCGTTCTACAGTAAACACGGACTAGTGAGGAGTTGATGAGGTAGCTATGGCAACGCCAGTCTAAATCCCGAAGGCAGACGGGTTAACCTCCGTCGCACTGTGCGCAATTTTATACAGTTCCATTGCAAACACTAGAGGGAGGCGATTGGTCCCAGCTTCGGCTAGAGAGAGTGCCTCGGGTTGGCTCACGGTAATAAAGAAGCACTATTCGATCCTTCTGGGAGCATTGCCTCGTTCCAAGGCGAATCTGTAATTTCTGTCTGCAAATGAGCCCTTTCCCCAAGCCTAACACAACCCTCTTTTCTATATCACACCTGAATTGCATCCAAAATTAAAAGCCAGTCATCTGTGACATGCTGGCACGCGGCAGCCGTGCCACAGAAGCTCATTACCTCATGCGAAGACAATGTACTTCACAAAGGGAACAAAAAACCAAAGACATACCTTCGTCGGGGTCTGGGGGCCCAAACTCCAGGTCATAGCGCAGGATGTAAAAGTTATTCCACACGTACAGCTGGTTGTCCCTGGGGTTGTAATCCACAGCGGTGATGTACTGGTACTGGTTGGGAAACAGGATGTCGGTGTACTCGCCCAGGCTCAGCTTGGTGTTGTAGATGTAATCGATGTGGCTCCTGCTGGCCTCGCTCTCGTTCTCCTCGTAGGTGGAGCGCACCACGTGGAGCACGCCGCACACCATGAAGGCGTTAGAGGCCGAGCGCTTGTCGTAGGCCGTCTCCCAGGTGGCCTCGAAGCGTAAGGTGTAGGGGTTGAGCTGGCTCACCACGATGCGCCCGTTGTTCTGCTCCGTGGCGTAGATTACCCACAAGCCCCGCTCGTCCACCGCCAGGTCGATGTCCGTCTTCCCGCCCCAGCGGTACGGCGAGGTGTCGTGGTAGTTGGCGTTGTTCACGATGGCCTCGCCGCTCTTGATGCGCGTGCGCAGGTCGAACTTGGCTATATTGCGCGTGCGCTCCTTGTTAAAGAATATGGCGCCGTCGTAGGCCACGAAGCCCGTCCCGTCGACGCGGTGGGGCAGTTTGTAGGTGGTGGTCTGCCGACCGCTCTTGAAGTCCTCCAGAGAGGCGTATTCAATCAGGGTGTCGGTGCGATACGGCGTCCACGGCATGAAGAACACCTTGTCTCCGGCCTGCAGGGGATCTTTGCACCACGACCCCGCCTGCTGCTCGGCCTCATACGCAAATGTCGGCGCTCCTATACCCTTCAGAGTCCCTGGACAAATGAAGACTAGTGACAGAAAGGGAAGCAAGATGACATACAATCAGGCACAAATGTTTCACAAATATCACATTAGGCAAAAAGACAGGTTCTTGCTGCTGTACAAACTGATTGCGGGGACAAAAAGATCTGGGACTGCAAATTTGGACGAATGTTTAAATTACTGTTTTGTGCTACTGATAATGAATAGGAGAAATTAGAAAATAACTGAGTGTGCGAGGTTGATTATTCAGAATGACAAATGTGAGGCTGTGAGAACTTGCATCTCAAGCGCCTGCTGCTACTCGCTAAATGGGACAAAACTAAATAAATGCTGAGCAAAAAACAAAAGTTTAAAGAGTCAAATCCTGCAAATGTAAGAGATGAAAAATGGGTAAGGTAGGAATTTCCTAGTTTATTTTTAAATAGCAGCCCCTTTCTGATGGCATAGACCACACTAGCAGCTGGGGAAACAGACACACATGCACACTCAAATGACTTGCGTCATAAACCAAAATGATAAGGGGAAAAGATTTCACATCTTGTGGGGGGGGTGATCAACAGATTGTCAATGACAGTGGTGGCAGCAAAGCAGCGGTAAAATGAAAGTAAGGGTCGGGGGTGGGGGGGTGGGGGGGACTGAACAGTGGTATAGGATTGTCACTACTTCTGTGGTGAAAGACAAGGTGGGACCAAGGATGGGTGAGGGAGGCAAGGCAAGACTAAATTAATTGGTTCTGGAAGGAAAACGGTACGCATGTGATTTGTTCTTTTCTTGTATTCTTTTGCCAATCTCACTCAGCCATCGCTACTGTCTCATATCACGTGCTTTGGATGCAGCAGAGGTTGGGTCAAGCAAACTACGTCTCAGCCAAGAGATCAAACACAAGGAGAGAAAACGATCAAGAGATCTCCCTGAGATGACGGCGACCGAAACGGTTGGCGACTCCCCTTCGAAACGTTTCACGGGCCTGAACGTCGCTTCAAGTTGTGCTTTGAAAATCATCTCAAGTGTAGCTTTTGTAAACATTCCCCCTAAGGGTTTAGCATTGGACAGGAGACGCAATCGGGGGTGGGGGGGGGAGGACGTAAGGGGGCTGTGCTCAACACCACAGAACAAGGAGCTGGGTAGGGGAGGGGGTGTGGGGGAGGGAGGGGGTGTGGGGGAGGGGCGGGTACCAGACCACTCATTTACCTTTTTGCTCCACTTCTATTTTAGGCATTGGAAAAGAAAGCAAAAAAAAAACAACAAAAAAAAGAGTGTAAAAGGGATAGAAAGGTTATCATGAGTCAACGACAGGTACAAAAGAAGAACTTGTTAGAGGACATGACCAGGACATGAACATCGGGAACTGTTTTAGGAATAAGAGGGAGGACAAGGATTGTTTATTAGACGACAGCCTCTGATCCTAGGATTTAAAAACCCAGAAGTTAGGACCGGACACAAGCGTTGTGCGGTGTTCTTTTGAAAAATAGCAAAATAACACACTGGTGAGTATGTAACCACGAGAAATACTTGTGATATAAGTGCCTCTTCAGTGCCATAATAAAGATATTTTTGTCTTTTACTGACTGGAGATGGAATTTGCTCAAACTTAAAAGACAAAACCAAGTTCCAAAGTGGCTCACCCACACACATACATTTACACAGTACTGGTTGTACGGGCTAAACTGTCTTTCATGAGCTCGAGAGCACAATTGCAAATGAGCAATGACTGATGGACAGCTGGTCTAATATGCATTTCCTTTATTGGTTTCTTTCAGATGGTCGAGGCGGCATACAGTGGGAGGTGAGATGCTAGAGGCAATATGAGGAGCTGGAAGTTAAAGAAATTGAGTTAGTTGGGAAAAAGACCGGCGGGAAAACAAAAGGTCAGTTTGAAAGAAAACGAGAGAAGATTGAATATTTGAACAAATGTTTTCAGTTCATATTCAATACTAAGGGTCTTGTTCCATAGACAGGGATTAAGTCGGCTCTATAAAAGGAAGATTAACTTACATTTAGATGATTAAGCATTACTAAGGAGGGCTATGGTGTATTCAATACTAAATCCAAGAATGACATTCATTTGTACAAACGAGGGCAATCACAGGCAGATGTTAATTTAGTTACAAAATTATACATATCAATATACAGTACGTATTTAGGATTCGTAGCACTAAATGGATCATTCCATCTCTAGAGGATGAGAAAAGAACATCTCTGCAATGCACAGTCTGCCTTTCAGAGAAAGGCATGTAAGAATCATTTCAGAGGTAAACAGCCTAGTTTCAAATCAGCCATTAAACACATTATCTTAACTATTCACTGGCCGTTGAACCAACCCTTACCAACTACCTTATGTGTTACAGCAGAGAGTAAAGACTGCAGGTACAGCAGATTCGTTCAACCAGAAACATTTCAAACACATTAATAAGGCGATACTTACTATAGGGTACACACTCATACTGGACCTCTAAGTACTTGTAGGTGCCAGGGCATGGGTCAGGGAACACATCAGAGCCAGTGACAACCACACACTGCGTACGGTTGTTGCACCTAGAACACAGAGATTTCAGCAACACTTAACGCACCATGGCAAGAAAAACATCAACAAAGCAGCAAGTTTACAGTGCCTCTGCAATGTCAATGGAAATCGAATGCAGGACCATTATTTCATGAAGTAAAGTAATAACCTTGTTAAACAGAGAAAGGAATGATTGCATTAAGAACAACGTGATAGCAAGAGTAGAAGGATGTAAGTCAGTGAATAATGTTGCTAAAAAAAATAGAAAAAAACTTAATACAAGTCAGGAGTTAGCAAGGCCATGTAGATTTCTCTAGAAAGGGTAAATGTGTCTCCTTCATACCTCTATTAAAACGGAAGACAATTATTAAATGCACATACTGTAACAGGTGGCTGTGACATACAATTGACTAAAATGATGCTCAAGTAAAGAGAGGAGGCCTTTGAATCTAAACGGCAAGCAAAATGTAAATGTGTAATTTATATGAGAGGTGTTTGCCCTCAAATATGAAACAGTCTAGCTGATGAACTCTTGAATTATGTGTGTGTGTATGTGTGTGTGTGTGTGTGTGTGTGTGTGTGCGTGTGCGTGTGCGTGTGCGTGAGAGAGAGAGAGAGAGAGAGAGAGAGAGAAAAGAACAAATTTTGTATAACTATAAGATGAAATTGGCTCCACTTCAATCAACATCTCCTGAGGGTGAGGGATTGGAAAGGCTGTCAGCAATAACAGGCAAACAGATATCTGTCACACCATGAAAAAAGGGTAAATAGGACATTCAACAATTTGCAAGGCAGAGATAAATATTCCAGAAGGTCAAAGGCACAAAGTCATGCCGATTGGACATACAGTAGCTTTCAAAGAACAACCCCTCTCTAACTGCAATGTTTAAAAGAGTGACTCTCAGCACATGTCCAAAAAACACAGTAATAAAACATTAACTATTTTGTACTGCTTATGATAAATACACATTTACTAAGGCAGGGTGCTTGAGACATAAGCATTGTCTTTGACCAAAACCACTGCAAGTGTTATTTTAGTTGTATTTTTGTAACCAATCTGATTCACTTTCAACTGAACTGGTGTCGCTACATTGCACACAAAAAAAATGGACTTTGACCAACAGATGTAATTTTTTTTTCTTCTTAAAATAGCTAATGCAGTACCAGTGGCATTTGTATTTAGACAACTCACAACACTGCTAGACTGCAGTGCATGCTCAAGAGAGCTACTGCTAGCTTTGAAGCAGGCTGTCTACAGCCTCAAAGGTCAAAATGACTGGCAGCATAAAAGTGCAACATTAACATTTAAAAAAATATTCCGTTTGAATCATGGATAATTCAACAGTACTTATTTGTTTAATTTATTTACTTACTTAAACTTAATGTAATACCAGAAATATTTGAAGCTTGTTGTATTTTTGCACTTGCAGGACTCCCTATTTTGTTTGTATTGGCAACTGATCTATATGACAGAGGCATGTCTTAAAATTATTTTTGAACTTATATTTAAATACAAATATCTATTAAAGCTGTTTTATTTAATGATCATTATGAGCTGAGTTTGGGTTGTACTTTGCGATACATAGTAAAGGATAACTGCTATATCGCTGTTTGGATCACGGAAGTCCACTTCGCTAAAAAAAAAAAACTGTTTTCTGCGATTAGCGATACAAAACCCGAGCTGGCATTTGCTTTCATCAAACAGTCATCAAACAAGTATATTTAGTTGCGTTTTACTAACATTTTGATGTTGTTTCAACAAAATATGTCACTATATCGCAAAGAAGGCAAAAGTTGTCCATAGAAGTATAAATGCCAGTTTTTAATCAATACCATAATTGCTCGATGAAACTATTGCAATTAAGTAACACATTTTGTACTGCATTGTAAAATATGCTAAAGTGAAACCCAGGCCAGAAACCGCTATAATTTTCCATCCATCTAATCACAATCTTCACCAACAGCTCCAACACCTGAGGCAGTCTCATCTAACAGGATGTGTCTGGGAGGGTTGAATGAATGCCGGATCTGTCGACTGCACTGTTCAACCTCATGCTTCATATTTTCAATTAGGAAAAACCTGCTACAATTTGAGCTAAAGAAAGCCCTCCAGAACTTCCACAACACTCTACATCCACGCTAACACATGTGCTACCTTGTGTTTGTCAATAATGACACATATACTGTACTATGTAGTTTATTTATGTGACTTTTACTGGATATATTCACTTATAAGTGTTTGTTAAGGTGAGGTGTAGGTTGTCTGTCTCAAGTGTTAATTTTGGCTGCAAATTTTACTTTAATTTGAGCCTTCAGCCTTTAGTTCTTTGAGGCACATTTGCAGATTTATTCCTATTTCAACACCAATTAGTTAGTAATGACGACAATTGATCTAACATATTTCTACTTGACATTCTCAGATTGTTGCATAAAGAGTGTATTTTCATTATGTACGGTTCTATTTGTTGATTCATAATAGTTCAAAGGAATCAATCCCAAGAGACCTTGCTACTTACAATATGTTATTTTAGAGTGCAAAATAGATTTGTGGGACAAATAAATGGAAACCTAAATCCTCGTGAATATTGAACAAGGACAACTGTCATGAACAAGAAAGCATGGTTGACAAAATATTTTGTATGAAAAAGATGCTTTCATGTATTTTGTTCTGTTTGTGGTGAAGAACTAGGGAATTCTGCTGAAAAACAAAATAGAAACAAAAAAGAGAAGAAAAGTTGTTACAACTTGTTAATTGTTAAACCTCTCAATAGTGGCAGTGTTTAGTTCCTTAATGCAATTCAGGACGATTTCGAACAGCCCTGGTCATCACATCCGCCCTAATTATGGTAAGGATCTAATTTCCTCTGATCTAGACCATTAGAATAATTTTGGTTGACCACTAGTGGCATAGATTCCTCTGAAAGCTCACACTCACACGTTACCCCTGGGGAATTTTCAATGGAGATAGGCTTGAGGTGCAGCTTCGGCAACTGGGAGAGTCAGTTGTCAACACATCTGCTGCAGACGGTAATAGCTTACAGTCAAAGCTGAGGGGACATGGACACCACCAGTGTTGTGTTACTACAAGAGAATACAGAGACTGTGCTGTAAATGGAGCAGGATGGCATAAGACAAGGAGACGTGATTAGCTATTCTGCAGTGCCACATCTCATGGGAGCTAATAGAGGCGTGGATTCTGTACAGTAGCTTACTAAAAGAGTGATGGGGTGGGGGTTGTGGGGGTGGGGCAGGTTAGGACAGAGCGGTACATGAGCAGATGAACTCGACTGGTTACAGTTTATGAATAGTTCATCGAATGCCCTTTAAAAATACACACACCTCTGGGGGTTTGTAGCAGTGGAACTGTGTTGTGTGTTGCCCTTTGACAGCAAAGGAGCGGCTTGTCACCAGAAAATATTGTATAATGAGGAACGAAACCACTAGAATGCAGTACAAGCATCGGAAACAAATTAGAAGCCGTTTGCGTCTTTCCCCCATTTTTGAGTTAGATTGATAGTCAAAACAGGGACAATTACAAAGCACACATGTGGTGTCACATTCACAACTCGCACCCAAGACGTCCCCTTCCTGCCTGTCAAGAATTAATCTCTGCCCTAGTTTTGGCACTTTTAAAACAGAATGCAGTCAAGGAGGAAAAAAAATAATGTGTAAACGGCCTGTGTGTAGGTGGATGCACAACGAGAGGGTTTATTTTTAACGTGAAGAACACATAAAAAAAATAAACCGTGTTTGTTCTCCGTGTGCTAGAGCGATGGAGCGGCAGAAAAAATAAACGGCCATCACCTCAGCGGTCCAAAACATCCCAGCACCTTGTTGCGTTCTATGAAGTGAACCCCCCGCCCCTATCCATTTTACCTTTGTGATATAATCTTGTAGGCATCCGGGAGGTAGCAGTTGACGTTCTCCATCTGGAACGGGTCAGCGTCGCAGATCTTGTCGTCGGTGCGCCCGTAGTTGGCCGTCTCAATCATGATGACGTCACTCCCCGGGCAGCGGAGATCAATGGCGTAGCCCTCGCACGAGAGCTCTCGCCTGACCAGCCCAAAGGGCAGGGCTGCACGGCTGAACCCTGAGAGAGAGAGGAAGATGGCCCATTTTTATGTAAAGTAAATTAATGAACACAGAAGAGGCGGAAGCACTTGTTTTATCTGCGACCAGCAGTTGTAGGTTTAAATTCGGTAGACATTAGAAATGCAGTGGTTTTACGCTTCATTCATGTGCGATATATATGTGTGAAGGATCACAAACTTTTTGTGACCTTTTATTTTCCTGGTCTTTCTAGTGTTAGCTGAACGTATCGCTCAGTACAATACGAATCTGGTGGTAAAATAAGTAGATGGTCCAATATGAGCCACAGTCTAAAACTGAAGAGCCACTGCACGACAAGGGACAAGGAAGGAGAGCCCAATTCAATTTTGTCCCATTTCTCTGTGGTGTTGGATGTCGGCTAACACAACACATCTCAGTAACAAGGGACCGGGTGGCATGTTCAGAAAAATATTTGAGCAAATATGGAGGCTACAGCAAACCACCTCAACCCGCAGCCACAAAGATGAATGGAGCAGGGACAAAGAACGTTTCATTTAATGGCACCTCAAGTCCCCTTATTTGTTTCTTTTGCTATACCTTCTCTGTAAAGTACGGTAGAGAAAAAAACTGAATCCCAGCAGAATAGAGTGTAATTTAATCTATTTTACAGTGCGGGCGATCGAAGAGGGGACTGTCTGGAGTCCACACAGGAGGAAAAATCTATACATAGCACACAGGAGAAAGAAGCACAGCCAAGTACAGTAACTGAACTGAAAATGAACTATTTCACTTTTTCAAGTCTCGCCCCCCTTTATCAAGTACAATGAAAAGGTCACCCCTTACCATTTGTAAAAGAATTAAAGATAGAAATCTACAGTATAATTCTGAAACATCTACAGTAGCCCTATAGTGTCTGCGGTTCTGAGAAAATAATTAAGTAGGGTCCAACTAGAACATGCAAATGCAATCTGTTTAATAAGAAAGGCAAGGAAGAGCACTGCATGAACTGTCAATAATCTGTGTTGTTCACAGCAATGCAAATTCCCTGAGGTGCTACCATTTGTATTTTCTCTACTGCTCCCTCCTAATTAGCCCTCCTTTCAGCCTGTTACCTTTTTCCTGCTCCCATTGGCTCCCAAGCATTGTCATGTAGTCACTCTAACCGCCCGGGTTCACTTGGCACTCGCACACTAATTATGCTCACACTTTCGACAGTCAGGGCCTGACGCAATTAACGTTGTAGGAACTCCTCAAGTTTCAAGTGATTCCAGCTTGAAAAATCCTACATTGTAAACCCAAAATAAATGTCTGCTCGTCATCCAAGCCTGCCGTGCCTTAAGTATAATTTATATTAAATTGAATTCTACACGACACACACTTGAACTAATGTGCGGGCTAGCATACATTGTCCAAAATATATTGTCATTTTATATCAGCCGACAAACTTCTGCATTCACTAGAAAAACCATATTATAATATATTAAATATGAACCTAATGATATAAATTCACTACGGTTACACGTTCCATTGCCATATAATACTGTGATCTAATGGCCAGGATATTTTGCTAAACTGGGATGTTTATCGCCTCATTAGGCGACGTCAGCTTGGCCTAGCCCTTAAGTGGGTGGCCGTGGGGTCACTTCATCTGTTGCAATAAGAGAAATAAGGACTACATTTACCATTACTTTGCTGAAAACCTGGCCAAAGTAGCAGATGATGAAACACAGCGAGTCCCTGGCTTCACCGCAGAGACTAATGATCGCTCCGCCTGCCATTCCTCATGAAAGGAGTGACGGGGTTATCACGCTAGCTCCAAATAGCAGACCGAAAGAATGTGCTTCATGGTGTGTTAAAATTCTAGCCACAGAAACCTCCATTCTACTGAACACTGTAGCACAAGCAAGCGCGCGCACACACACAAACACATCCTAGAACCTTCGCCTCTCTTTTCTCACTGTCCACCACTGACTATGGCCATATATCAGAACCCCTTGGTTTGATAGCATGCCACTGTCAACACAGCCCCAGCTATTGATTAGATCTATGCCTTACCAGCCTCATCCCTGGCTGGTATGGATCTTTCTAGTCATAGGCTAACACTGCATCAATTAGGGGGAGTATCTAAACTGTACTGGCGGTCAAGGAGGACAAATGGCCTGCTGTACCCTACCAACTGCAGAAAGTTCTATTTATGACTGTCATGCCAACTTGTAATTGGGCAAATAATGATACGGTACATCTTGATCTGTCTAAATCTTTCTAAAATTCAAACCCAGACTAATACAGGATATTTGGTGTCAAGATCTGGAGTCAAGATCTGGAGTTGATAATAAATGAAAGTTGAAGTTGATAATAACTTAAATTTATATAATTTGATTAAAGCTGCAGACACTGGAAAAACAATATTTCTATATTATATCTTTCTTCAACTAATCCATCTATTCTCTAGCTATAAGATGCGTAATCAAGCTTTTATACAATTATTCATGGTAAACTATATGCCCGAGTTTTTATCACTACCCACTACAAGCATCTGATGTGCCAATATCAGCCTGTTGATATATTGGCTCTACAAAAATGGTATAAAAGTAACAAAGTAAAAAATCGTTTCTCAGATACTCTAGAAGGCGCATAACAGTCAAGACAAATGTATTTTTCCTAAACAGTATAGTACACAGCATATTCTTTTTATGATTTCTTAAGATTTAGGCATTATCGAATGGAAAATACTTTTTGAACTGAGCAGTAACAAAGGGTGTTTGATTCTATTTTGCTTCTGTGCGTTGTTAAGTTTAAACAAGCTCGGGAGGTTTTTGGAAAGAGAGCAAATTGTTTCTATGCACCAGCATCAATGTCTTCAGGAAGTGTGAAAAGCTTTTCATCTTGTCCTCCGTCCTTTGTTTAACTGCTCAACTTTGCTGCAATTGAACACTGCGACAGAAGGGCACCAGCTGCAGGGAAAGCATTGTCGAGGAAACTGCAGCAAAAATCCATAACACATTATTTGCCTGCAAAAAGAGAGAATGCTCTCCCTTTATCTGCACCTCAGCCTGACATTAAATCATACTACGGGTCCATCCAAGCTAAGAAAATTATTTATTATATCACCCAAAATGCCACCGTTACCACTCTGGCTGGGCCATAATTGGCTGTGATCCCCATTGCTGCCCTTGTTGACATGGCGCCTTATCAGGCATTCTGGTCAGTGAGTGACTGGAGGGAAAGTAGCTTTTCAGATTCCTCCCCCTGACCTGCCTGCTAAGCCGTCTATTGAGCTCAAGAGAGCAAAGCGGGGGCCAAGACCGCCTCTCAATGTGTTGCATTACTGGAGCTTCTCTCCTCTGGTCTACATCCTATAATTCACTAGCAACAATCTGTGTTCATAATACATATTTTGTTTCATATTAACACCCTTATATTGGACGTGGCACTGGGGCACAAATGGGTGCATTCGAGTATGCACCCGCAGTGCAACACTTTGATTTTAAAACCCTTGTCACGAAATGAAACGATAAGGGAGGTTTGTTAGAAGGCTGTCGTATGTGGCAACTGAAAACACCAGGACACACAGTCAAGTTTAGGCTGATGTCTGCTCTCCCTTTGCCAAAGGTTTTTGTTCCTAAGTGGCCTATGGAAACCAAACGTTTTCCTTCTCTCCCCTCCACCGGGAAATCAGCGGGAAGAAGAAAGAAAAAAAAAAGACTCCTGGAATGTTCGATAGGAATAAAAAAAAATCGGCATTTTTGGAGGGAAGACAGAGTGGCGAGGGCAGGCACAGACAGAGAGCTAAGGCGTTGGTTGACGCTTGTCATCCTCCATTAAGGACCCTTTGATTGGCCTTTGTGGTCCGGGAAACGGCAAACAGCTGCATGCAAATAGGCCTGTTCCCCTAAGCTGCCCTCCATTGTTCTGGGCTTGGGTTTGACGGGGACGCTTTCTCTGTAGCATAAAGGAGGGTGTAGCCTTTAGTCCCCCCACCGAGGTCACAGCAGGAGTGCTTCAGGATTGTTTGTCTTTTTATCTTGTTTTATTCCCAATATTACTGGTAGCCAACATCTTGGGAAGAAAGAGAGGATCTTAAGAGTCAAGCATTCTTCCAACGTGCGTGGAAGCCTCCATAATCTTATATCCGGAGTGAGCGTAGATCCTAAAGCACAGTTTTCCAAAGATGAAGTCAGGATTTCCAGGGGGAATTAGAATTTGGTAGAAAAAAAACAAAAACAAATGCAAAGCATATTTGAATACTTAATATTTTAGAACAAAGCTGCATCGAGGTTTGACCTTTTTTCCAACCGCTTTGTTCTTACTGCCGTGTTTTTCATATGTTCGATGGACCGCTAGAGAAAAATAGCTTAATTTATGACAGAAAATTCAAAACTTCAAAAGACTAATACAATTAACCTGCTGTTAGGCTATATCAAACAAAACAGCATTATACTTCACTAGTATGCATTTGGTTTTGTGCTAAATGTGACAAATGCTATTCTAAAAACTAAATATTCTTTTAACTTTTTTATTACTATTTAATCAAAAACAACAACAAAAAAACATGTACTGTTGCCACCTAAACTGATCATATACGCTCGCATTATTTGAACACCCGTCATGCACAAGACACAGAGGGGCAAGGTGGGAAATGAGAAAAGAGATTTGGGATTTGCGAAATAGCACCGTCTTTTCACATTAGAGATGATACCCTGACAACTCTTGACCAAGGTGCAGCGGCTCATATTTCATTTCAACTGCCAAAATGCGGCTAAACATTGAAAATGTAGTTGGACATAAGGCACCGTTTCCCCTGACACTCAGCTCCTCTCTGGCCCACCTTTCTGGGAATTGTTTCTAAAGACGGTGTCAGACAAGACCACAAACCCCACGGCTACACCCGCCTTTCCCAGACTACTGCTATCAGACACGCTTGATTCCGATATAAGTATTCTAAAATAGAACGGGAGATATGGAACTGAGTCCATTTGTGGTTAGAAGAAGCTCACTGAGTCATATTTCCCTTTCGCTTTGTTATGATACAAGAGAACAGCGTTGCCACTTCAAATTCCAAAACTGCCATTTGTATTAATGGCCATGACTTTTTTCTCCAGTTCATGCCCTGAATGATAGCTGGGCTTGGAAATACAGTGTGTGGAAAGTGTGAGAGGTTCACACACACATGTTGCACGTGGATGCATGTCTCCGTGTGTGATTTTAAGGAGGAGGATTTGTCACAATGCCAACGCTATAGGTGACACGGTCCATTTAGGAAGCTGTCGCAGATACAAATTGATTTATTTTTTTGTGCCCTATTCTACTTTAGGTAAACAAGCACATGAACGTACACACCATCTGCAAAACACTAAAAGGCACACTTCTTTTCAAACGGACACACACAAGAAGCTCTTATTGAGGGCTATATTCGTTATTTTTACGGACATCAAAGCCGCTATACATCAGAGAATCGCTCCAAAATGTGATGGCTGGTTCTTATGCGTTTGTTAAAACGCTGACATCGTCTTTTCTACCAATCTGCTGGATGATCCTTGACCCAGTGGGCGCAAATCAAAGCAAGCCAGTAACAGAATCAGAAAGAAGAGGCATCATTACACTTTCTGGATCATATAATCCCCTCAAGACAAGAGAGGGCCAGCACTTAATATGAGTCATCATAACGGATAATTATTCCGAGCAGGAGAATTAATGTGTCAGAGGCCTTGTCATTTTCATTGTACAAAACAACCGTTAATCCACATCTTTTAGATTAAAGCACAGCAAAAAATATAAAATAAGAGTTTGCAGAGAAAAGATACTCATTCCGTGGGCCTAACTGTGACAATGGTTGAACGTTGAACACAAATTCATAAATGCTCGTGGATAAGAGTCACCTTGATACAATTACTGTAGTTAACTGATGCTTAGTGTCTAGCATATGGCGCTGCACATTCCTTTACAACAGAGCTGATAAAACACTGACAAAATAAAAAGGTACTTCGAGCGAGCCGCTAACCCCTACCGCACTCAAACCGTTTTTTGCTGTAAAGAAAATGTCTGCGAATGACTCAGGTGACTCCTGAGGGTGGGGGTGGAGGAGGAGGACAAGATTGATGTATCGGAGAAGAAGGGGGCTGTCTCCATCGAATGCCCGATTGTCTGTGCTGCAGAGGTAGCGTAGCTCAGGAGTCACATTGACGCGGTATTGTGGAGGGGAGCTGTAACTAGGAACATGGATTACATGAATAATGAGCCTGAGCCTACACGGATAAGGAGGGACTGAGATCAGCAACAGGAGACATATGTTCACCTCAAAACGCTCACATGCAGCATGCTACGCATGCATACCATTCATTCATACGAAACCCAAAGAATGTGTCTAAAAAGGAAAGAGGCTTTTAATGTGGCCTCGTTTGGAGTCTTATAGAGATTTGCCAAAGAGATGAATGACAAAACAAAGCCGAGACACATTCCCCCCCCCTTGCTATCTCTGGAACACTGACCACTTTGACTTGAGCGGGGTGATATTGCCCCTTTCCCCGCCTCCACCACTGCGGTCAATATGAGCGGAAAACAGGACGGCTGATAAGACGAGCCCCGATGGGGAGACGTCGGTGACAGACGACTTCCTGCCATCGCCCTTTTCGATGAAGCCATTGTGCCCCACGTACTCAACGGGGGAATGTGCTACAAGAGGAGGTCAATACCGATAACATAAGGGCAAACAAAAACGCTCTTTGTGCCCTGCTGTGTCTCAAACTTTTTTTCCCTCGCTGCGTACTTATTCAATTTCCTACACAGCGGGAGTGGGTGCCCTTATCTGGGGCTGTTTATACCTGCAAATCGGCGGCTGGCCTTTTGTTTGCGGGGCGACCCACCCCGAGGTGACATTTAGTTCCTGGACAAAAAAAGTGCAGCCATGTTCTATGGCTCAGCCTATCAGTCTGAGGAGATTACTAATCCATTGAAGGCGACAGAGTTGCATTCATGCCCTGGAGACACAGGTAGCCACTAGCCAGCAGACACCAACACACATCACTACAACCCAGTCAGGTAACACTCCAGTCTAACATTAGGGCCAAAACCCATCTGCTTGGTGGATTCGACCATCGCCGCTGTGCGGAGGACGATGGCGAACAGTGTTTTCGCTAGGTAGAGCGGTGAAGACACAGTTAAAACTACGGGCTAAAATAGGTAAATACAGATGGTCGCGGGCACATTGTCATTGTTGTTTGTCTGAGATGTAGTCCATGTAGGATCAATATGTTAGCATAAGTGCTATCGTTGACTTATGAGAATAGCTAAGGCATTGATGTTCACTGACCCGCAATATATAGTACATTGAAATGATTATTACCGCACCTGCCCGCAACAAAAAAATGCAAATAACAGCAGACGGTCTGTTCAAAGGAGTTGCTCTAGTCGAACAACCCCCACAGGGTTTATACTCCCTGGCAGGAAGACAAAAGGGAGCACCGCAAGACACACAAGTACACATTTTAAGGACAAGCACGTTATGTGCAAACCACAGAAACCCCACCAAAAAACAAGCATATATTAAATCTGTCAATTTATTTTTTTGATTTGGAAAACACTGTATCGACAACGGAGATAAGGATGGCATCCTTATCTCCGTTGTCGATACACAGTATTTCACACCGGGCTCTACTGTGTAAATCATAACCAACAGTGACAAAAAGGTGGTGCCAGCTCCTCTCATGACATTTCTTGCTAGAGTGAACATGATTGCCAAAGACAAATGCATCAAAAAGTGGTGGATAATTTCGGAACAATTTTGTTCTATAGTGAATTTAGCTGTCGCCTCCAGTCTTTTTAAACCAGTAAGAGGTACTTTTTTGTTCTCAGCATCTATTGCAAAAAGGATATGTCTCTGAAACACAACACTCCCGCTAACACATTAATGCTTAAAATGTATGTCATGAGGAGAAAATAGCTGGTGGGCTGTATTTAAATTCATCATAGGTTTATTTAGTCTGAGCTAAGTGCTACCCCCATTCCCTCTTCACATTGTTCCTTTGGGTTTCTGTCCTTGTTGTTCTACTAGAAGGACTCTTTAAAATATGTAGTGGTAGTAACACCAACTGGTCTGGGTTGGGTTAAGTTAACATGTTGTTGCCTTCATTTGTTGCAATACTATTTGTTGCATTTAAACCGTTGTAGGTTTTAGATTTTAACTTCTCCATCTTCCCCTCAGGATGAATTCAAAGTATGCCTTTGTTATGACAGCTGAAGCCTCCTGTGAAGTGAATTGTGCAAGGCGTATCCAAATGTTTAGATACAGAGAGGAAACTACATTCTGGATATAAGCCTGGCTGATCTATTATTTGAATTAGACCATGTAAAGAAAAAATCAGTATAGAGTATAGACTGCATTTAAAAATGGAAAATCAGATGTAGACATCTGGCCCAGTGTTTACACAACTTGTAACCATAAAGGGTGTGAATAGAACTGCTTTGTAACGATGCCAGCAATGTAGATTTAAAGCATGCTTAACCACTGAAATCCAACTGTCTAACAGTAGTTCTCTTATTTGTTCCTTTATTGCTGGCCATTTACTGTAACAAGGATCTTTATCGTAATGATAAAGATCCTTGTTAGTGGCTGTATTTACTTTCTTACTGCTAGCTAACACGCTGATGTTCTTTGTTCCATTTAGTCACTTTTTAATGAGACAAATATCTAGGTTTCTTTTTTTTTTTTTACACATTTATTGACTGATACAGTATATTGGCACAAATAATGGTTAAAAATTTCTTTCATGCATCTTGCAGAGAATAGGCAGTTAAGATGTGGAAGGGCACTGAACGTTTTTCAAATGCATGCAGATGTAATCAAATTATTCGTCAGCCTTTACATATAATGAAACCCAATGGAGGTTGACAATCATTTGAAGATGTAGTTCATAAAATATAGAGACCAACCAGAATATACCAACGTCACATGTGTGAATTCATATTGAAGCATGGGAAGCTTTATAGTAAATACACAGTAAAGGCCACTTTATCAAAGCTGCACCCCCAGTGTGTTCTCTGACAAGAGTGCGTTGTTTTTGCATAACCAAAAGGTCTGGCTCTACATCTATGAGAGCCCATCAAGGGCCATATTATATTTTGTTTGCTCAGATTCTGGCAATACACTTGCAAGACATTCCAACCCCATGTTATAATACAATGTGGTCCTAATGTATACCATTTCCTCGTTGGCTTGATTCTCAGACATTATTAATGCTGAATTTTATTTTACATAAATATTGACAATGAACAAGCAACATGATGAAGACATTGTAGGAAAGTACTTTCAGAACTGTCATTATAAAGTCAATAACACAAAATGAGAAAGAGGAATGTGTATAGCTCTCCTACTGCAGACATGTGCAGACTACTGCAGACATGGCCAAAATACTGTATACTCAAGGTAATAATTATGTCTCATGTTTCATGGACTACGTCCAGTGAGGCAGAATATCCGTGATTCTTGGTTTGTGTTGTTGTTGTTGTTGCTTTTTTTTCCGCATTACTTGTTCTCGCCAAACAGATTGACCAGTCATCTGTAAATCTCCAATGGCCTGGATGGTAATGCGCGATAACTGCCATAGACCCGCAGCATTCAATAGAAATGATGATAAGGCAGGCCAAGCATATCAATGGATGACAGACTGGATGTCTATGGCCTGCGGCCAGGCTGGAGTTAGTGCACAACGGCGTCCCCCATTCATTCAAGCCCAGGACTGGAAATACCAGTGTGGCACAAGGGAGACTTTTCTATCAGCACAATGTATGGCACTGCTTGAGACAAATGTTGTTCTGGGATGTATTGTTGACCTTTACAGCCTTCTGGGTAGAAACATAAGCATGCTAATAGACCAAATGATCTGATACTTCACAAAGCGCACACACAGTATCAAGACCAATGTATTCACAACAGCAAATAAAAAAATCATATTTTACAGTAGACTATATCAGAGATAAGCACATTAACTGATGGTGTTTAAAATATAGGAAAATAACCCATAGTCTGTGTTTGAATAACACTGCTGACTATAATGACAACACTCAAACATGATTCTGACAATTAAATTAGGTTCCTCTCTCGCTGCATGTAGATAATTTATTTTTAATCTCTTGTGCAATATTTAGTTATTTAAGACTAGGTACCTGTTCTGCTTCTGGCCTTCATACCACAGCATTCACACAAATCCCTCTTAAATCTGCTCTTTTTTACCTTAAAGACCATGATTACCGCTTTCACTCAGTCTTGGCAGGTATGAGCTTGTACACTAGCCCCACCTTTTGTTGTTGCTCACCGCGAACCATGCTGCTCTCTTTCACATGTGCAAAATGGGCGGTCTGAATTTCTTACAAAGCTGATACCTCCATGACCTATTTATATATCAGTTATATAATGACACAAGGATACTGCACACATTCAGCACAGGTGTGGAGAACACAATGAAAACATTTAAGAGAGGCGCCCCATCCCATGCACACAGTGCACAAAGCAACAAGTCACCATTTCTTTGCACTCAATCAAAAATGTTATATAATATACGATAATAAACTTATGAAAACATTTTAACTGCATTTATAACAAACGCTCAAATATCCCATGCTTGACTTCACGCGTTCACTGCGATTTCTCCAGGAGAGATGGAATTCCATAGAATTTTGCACAAATGTATTAATTAGGTGTGTCACCACAGAAAAACGGCTTGTGTCAGGCCCATCTAGATGTACTCAAAACAAAAATAAAAGGAAGGCAAACTATTTTGTCATGTTTTGTCACTGATGCTTTTAAACCGCCGAGAATGTTTTATCCTGGTATGGAAAATGTACGTACGTAAATATTAAGTAAGACAAGGAGCAGAAATGCAGGTCCTGGGGGCTTGACAAGTTCGGAGATGGGAAAATATGTAGCATGTGGATAGAATCAGATTGTTGTCAGAAGGACCAACGCATTCCTTTATCGATGGATGGACAAATATGCATTCTCTGGGCTGACAGCCTTTGCATCAAGTGAAACCCTAAACCTTGACTTTCTGCCTACCAAAAACCCATCCCCCTTAAAGAAATTCAACGGGACCGTTCAGCTCAGGAATATTTAAAACAAATCCAAACGGAAGCCTTTCAACGGCTGTGAAACATTTCCATGAGTTGGTGATGTTTTACCTATTATATAAAATTGCTAATCTACAGAGAAAGTTTAAGGGCCCTATTTTAACGTGGCGCAAGTGCATTTAGGGCATGTCCAAATCCACTTTTCCTAGTTTAACAGCATTAAAAATGGTCAAAGCACCAGGCGCATGGTTCACAAATTTTGTATTTAGTCTCTTAATTATTCATGGATTTTGGGCACAACATGCAATAAACCAATCAGAGTGTCATCTCCCATTCCCTTTAAGAGCCAGGTGCGCTTACACCTTGACAGATTGCTATTATAATTGCGCATTTGCTAAATAGTAAGAAAGAACGAAGAGAAAAATGATCTGCTCGTGCGCAAAGTGAAAGAGCGCGAGCAAACCATTTATCCTTCCAGGATTCCAGCAGGATAAAATATCTAAATGTACGAATAATCTTTCACATTATAATCTTTTTTATTTTTAATCATTTGCATGTTTGTGCTCTGCTGCACGTACCTGTATGTGTAGCAAGCGTAAGTGCGTCATGCACCCGCCTATGTAGGCGCATATTACTATCTTAATAATGTGCCCTTAAAATAACAGCGAAATACTGCACCATTGACTTAAGACCGGGTTTTTGTTGGTCAATAGCGCAATCGCTTTCCGCTGCCTCAAGACAGCAACCTCATTTTAAGACCAACACGCCCACAGGTGCTCAGATGGGCGCAAGTGCATTTGTTATTTAAACAACGTGGGCGCTGGATGAGAAAATGACAACTGTGTTCTGAAACTAGCTGAGACACTTGGCGCTGCTTTGCACCGGTTGTAAGATAGAGCCGTAGTTCTGTCTGAAAGAGCAGTCTAGCAATTTCTCTTTGCTAGCAATTCACATCCCACAGCCACATTTAAACAAAACTGAACCAAGATCTATAATGGACCAAAAAAGAAGGAGAAACAGAAGTACAACAATACACTTTGACATTTATCTGTAATCAATGCTTGGCACACAAGTATGTGATTTTGGGCTACTTTGTTCCATGTTACAATGAGAGTGAAAAAGAGGATCATGTAATGATGGTCATTAAGCAGACAATCGCTAGATTTGATGGGCATGTAACAGACAGCGGTGTTTTGTGACAACAGTTGTAATTACAGCCAAATGTATTAATCAAATGTAGGGAACGGAAACCAAATAGAAGCAAGCAATTAAGATGTGGGTACATTGTTTCCTAATGCCTAAATATGGCACAGGCCATGCTTGAAATGGAATCAGGTACATTGGCTGCTCAGATTTATATGATCTAAGTGCACATAAAACATGGATTTTCTGATCCACAGATGCCTTGAAGCGTGCTAATACATTATCTTTTAAGCTCATCTTGCAATTCTAAAACTTGAGGTGAAAGTACTCCCACACACCTTTTTCAATGAAGGTCTGGGGGTGTGTAGATTGAGTGTTTATAAAACTGTGAAAATGTATCGCTATTAAATACGCAGTTAAATAAGGAATGCAATAGCACTACTGTTTGAAACTCTATGGGTAAAACCATTGAAGAAAAATTCAGCAACCTTGCCAAACAACAGCTCCTCAATTCCTTTGAGCGAGTATAACAATGAATGAACTATATGTTAAACTATAATGACCTGAATTTTACAAAAGCATTTAAAAAGGTAAACTTGAACACAACTGCTACCTTTTTAAACGGCTCAATGGTAACTTACCTTCTGAACATTGAAAGTGAAAGAGAAGAAGGAAAACGCAGTGGAACATTGGACACCTCCACAGCGGAGAGGCCATTGTGTGCGGCACGTAAACGTTTCCAGGTGCCTTGCCGGCTAACAGTAGTGGTTCAGCGTTTGGCGGCGCGGTAGCAGAAGGCTGGAGAGATGTCAACGATCAGTGGTTCTTGGGAATGCATCGGCACTCATCCTCCCATCTGAAAGCACAAGGGGAGACTGCGTAAAAATGGGGCACTGTAAAACATTACCATCATCATCATCATCATCGCTTTGGCATGTTATCATAGCTGCCATTTTGAATTCACATCTACGCATGGTTATCACATAAAAAAATAAATAAAACAATCACACATGGAATTTATGAGCATATTTTAAAGAAACACAAAATGCGAGCACCTTGAAAACCATGACTGCTGTCTGTTTCAGCGTAAGAAAAAAGCAGCTAGTTAGCGGTACACTGTCGTTGGTGCTTCACGGCTGACTGAGAACACTCCCGTACATAAAAGTAAAGAGTTGAGAGTGTTCCTGGTGCTGGGTACACACATCCACGGCCCTGTTAGAGACAAATGTTTACAGCGAGCGCCTCATTCTCGGATTCCTTCCCCGTTCCACCTTCCCCGTTCCACCTTCCCCAGCTACTACCAGCTCCCAGCGGGAAAACACAGGGAGCTGGACCCCTATTAGAGGCCCGGTTTTCTTTCTGGAGTTACTTTTGTCTCCTTCCTTATCATGGGGCGGCAAAAACATCTTTTTTTTTGGTCTGCCAAAGCAGCAAAAGGTTGGTCTCCGAGACACGCCAGACAGCTAAGCTGCTTACCAAAGTCAAATACGGAGAAGGAATAATATGTCATCTCTTATGTGAAATGCCACATACACACAAGCACACACACGCAGCCCCGCCAGCACAGACTAACAGTCTGTTCTCGTGTGTTCGCCATCCAGCGCTTCCCCTGTGTGTTCAGACATTCGTCTGCGTAGCACAATGGATAGCCGGTGCTCAGATGCAGACATTACACAGACGGAACCCGTCCAGGTTTTTTTTGTCTGCACTGGTCCTGCGCCACCCGTCAGCCTCCCTGATTATACTATAATGAACCTAAATTTGAGCAGCAGAACACTCAGCTCTGATCGCTCCCCGGGTCCCGCTAATGCGCTCGGATATTTTTGGCAACATTAAAACCCACAACACATAGGAAGCTTCTGCATTAGCATACAGAGTCATAATTTAAGTCACTATTAGCCATCGACTCCATAAAAAGGGGAGGCGGGGGTGTAAACCCGACCTGACGCTAAGGATATTTAATCTGACGTAGGTTCGCCCTGGCCAAGTGCTTTGTAATGAATTCTTATAAAACCCACATGTAGCTAAATTATGATCTAGCAGTTAAACGAACCGTTTATAGAACCTTGTGGTTTCATTTGCCTTTTATTTACCTTACAGTAGTATACCATTAAAGAACCGCGGAACACATGCGCCTCCTACAGCGGTGTCCGGGGCTGCTGCCTGTTGATAGCCGTCCAACAAGGCTGCCTGTCACCGGCACCAAATATTAGGCATGGGGGCCAAAAAGCGTCTCCCCTTTAAATCTCAGGAGCCACATGTGACCTTCCACTCCCAACACGCCCAGCCATTTATCATCGCCCAATATGAGTCCCGGGGGCCGACGGGTAACCATAATGGCGGTTGACAGGAGGAGATTGGAAGCTGTTGGTGGGGGGGTGGGGGGCATCCCCTGCCCTTATGGCCTGCTGGGCCCACTGAGCCCCACAGCCCCTCCAGACAGCATGGGGGGAGAGCGCCTGCCGGGCCTGGGGGTCCCGCTTACCGCAAGCTAATCAGACCTATCTCCTCCGTCCCCCCCACGTTCCCTATTGAGATTTGAGATACGCGTCTCCCTTTCCCCTAATGCTGGCAAGGAATCCAGCCGAGCTCACCCTTCTAAACGCGGTTGTGTTTGGTGAGACTTGATTTGGTCCGACTTGTGATAAAAGGATTAGCTGATTAACATTAGGACGCTCTGGTTAAGTGCTGACAGACGTATCATTTTTTAACACCGCGGGACGGGGATGTTCTCAAGCAGAAAATGATTTAAAAGAGGTAAGTGAGGCTTAACCCCTCTGAGATTGCACTGAGAATTTATCTGTACTATAACGTCCCCCCCTCTTCCCCCAACCATAAGAATGGAAAGTAGCCTACTTGTTACTGGGACAATAATAATCACACACCATGTTCTTGCACCACCAATAAAACAAGTTAGACAGAATGACTAACAGCCACCGCCTACACAACAGTTAATGGGCTCCAATATCTAATGCAGAAAAACACCATGAACTATTAACAGTAAAAAGTCAACTGTACAACTGTACTATTTCCCTAAAAAAAATGCAGTATATTCCCTTTGGTTTTCTGTTCCACAGAAAACAACGCACCTATAAGATTGGGGAAGTCCCAAAATCTGCAAACGAAATGACAAATGAAGAGCAAACATCCATAACATCTGTTTTTCTTTCTCTCCCTCTAACGTGACACAGTGGAAACAAGGAGACAAATCTATCATTAGCAAAGATAATGACGAAAATCACGGGGCGCGCCAATTTTTCACATCGGAACGGTAGAAAAAATAAGCAAGCATTTTAAAAAGGGACGCCAAGCAATTAAAACGTAATTAAAATAAATGGAGAGAAAGAGACGGCCCACATGTCTCGGGCGTGAAAATACAATGCGGTGTGCGACAGCCAGACAAATGCATGTGGGGCTCCTTTGAAAAAGCTTGTGCCTGTCTCACTCAAGCTGGAGAGGCCTCCGCTGAAAGAGAGGGAGGGAAAACCAGGGCGTTTAAGACGGGAGTAACTGAATGGCTGGGAGAGGGAGAAGAGAGGAGGAGAAGAATGGAAAAGGGGAGAAAGAAAGGGGCGGAGGGGTCACTGGGGAGGATTGACAGCCCGTGAGTGTGGCTTGACCTGCCGGGGTTCGCCTCCAAGATTTCTCCATAGGCTTAGAGAGGGGGGGAAATAAAGCCCTGGAATGTTAATTTATTTTCAATTGCCATTGGAGAGATAAAGAGTGCATACATACATATCAACTAAACCTGGAACAAAAACCAATGCACAAGTCCAAGTGTAAGCTCCGAACGTACATGTAAAATAAAGATGTGTAACTGGGGAGTTAGACCTTGCCAGCACAATGGTCCATCTTCCACTCTGTGAATAACTATTAATTTGAGAACTTTTTCCCCCCACCCCCATGCCCTACATTCACGACAAAAAAAGACAAACATGTAAGAGGGGAATTTCAAACATGAGGAATTGGTTGGGTGGGCTAGGAGTAGGAGTTAGGAACTGAGAAAATACAGCCCCCGGAATCTTTTCTTTTGTCCTCAGTGCACCCTAATGTTCCCAGGGAACTTTTTTGTCGTGACAGTCCTGTCAGGGCTGTGCTTTCAACTCCCCTGAGGGCCGTGATGTCATATCCTCGGCTCTGCCAGTGGTAGAGCAGTCTTGTCATCAACCGCAGAAGATGCAAATCAGACATAGTAGTCAGGGTGGAGGGTTTGCCAGGTTGATAAGATATTTTAGGATCGGACATTAAAAAGGGACACTTCTTGATTTTGTGTTCCGGGAATTACTCCTCTCTACTCCTCCCCCTACAGCTCTACTGGGCTCACAAAGTTCTCTACTCGTCCCCTTATGTACACAGTTGTGTTTCAAACATTAATGATGAGCAAGGGCTGACATTTGGAGTGCACCTTTAAAGAACAGGTAAAAAAAGACTTGGTTCCAAAACCTGGCTCTGCACTTCTTGACAAACAAAAAAGTTATAATAACTTGCTAGGCATTAGAGAGGTAGTGTAATTCATTTTCTATATTTTCTGTAGATTAAATATTGCAAGTGAGGTCTCTGTATCGTGATGTGCAACGTCATACATGTCATAGAAGTCCATTGTTGTTCAGCTCATAAACCTTGAAGTATGCACTGAGCTATGTACACTATGCTACTTAGCTGCTTCTTCTAGTGCCAAAAATGAAAATGCTATCATATGATATCATGAAATCATCATTATAGAAAAACAGAGCACTGTTCAAACCTGGAACAAATCATAAAAACATATAAAAAACACACAAATAATAGTGTGAAGGTCTTGCTGAAAAAGTTGAGTGTTTACAAAAGATATACAGGTAGGTATAGATTTAACAGCTAAGGTATCTGTTAAGAAAATGCTTGCAACTTTCATTTCCCATTTTTCCCTGTGAAGAAACAGATCGAAGTTTAACCTCAGCTCCTTGTTTCCAAGATGCACTCTCAGGCTCTCTCACAGGGAAAAGCCGGGAACCCATTAAAAGGTGTAATGTTTTACTATATTTTACAGAGTGTACAACAGTTGGTGTGTTCTGAGGCCTTCTGCCAAATGATTAAGGCAGTAGATAAGAGTGCCAGCAGGCAGATGGACATAGTGAAACAGAGAGGGGCAAGTAAAAGAAAAGTGAAAAGAATAATGGAGGGCCCGGGCCTAACAAGTGGGTTAGTGTCAAGCAATAGAAGGAGAGGTTTGGTCATAGCAATGAAAAGAGCCTTATAGAGTTGCAGACAGGTGTAAAAGCGCTGTCCGTCTGACACCATCCATTAACTGATGAGGTGAGACCTGTGTATCGCACTCTCTCACGCGACGACTGAGATTATTATCATCATCACCAACCCTTCATCCTTTGCACTGTCCGACAGACCAATTACAGGTTTCTCGGAATACATTTGGGCTCATTAAGCCCAAGGTAGCCTACCTTGCGCATAATGAGCCCAAATGTATTCTGTAAAATCTGGCCTGCTAATATCTGGTTCTGCACGCGTGGAAAAGGGAGATGGAAAATGTCAGCTTCATTTACCAATATTAGGCTGCTGCCCTCTCCTCCCCGAGTTCACTAGCTGTCTGTCTTTGGCAGGGAAATAGAATAGAATGACCTTCGAGCAGTTTGTTAAGCAGCAGGGTCGGGCCAGAGAGCAGAGAGCAGCTCTACACTGACAGGCAACACACAAGAGTTTCTCCTTTCAATCAGCGTCTCCGTATCTTCGGTGAAAGCCACATTCCTCTCCGCTTGCGAGACACACTCGCAAGCGTGCCCTCAGATGCGCACACGCACGCTGGCCACCCCCGTTTAATCACAATTTACAAGGGACGCCGTGGTTGGCTTGGCAACCTCACTCTCACCCTAATTCAAAGCAAAAGGCGGGAGCAGTAAAATGTACTCATGATCACACAAAGCTCATGTAAGCAGGTTTCAAGGACAAGGCCATTTGATTGCCTCCAGGCGACATGCTTACGTCCCCACCTACCAGGGTGACATGCAATGGCAAGCCTATGCACCTTGGCATAGGCGAAATTATGGTACAAAAATGTAAGCATACCCTTTAATGTTGCAGCAGTTGGCCATATGATCTGCGAATACCGACTATGAGGCAAACATAACTCATTTCTAACAAGGGGGCTTGACAGTGCAATCAAAAAGCAATTTTTGAAAATTAAAGTCGCAGAACTGCTGTTGTAATAAGCAGTTCTCAATGAGCATCATGCCGGCCATTATTTAATTTCATTATAAGCCAATATAATGAATGTGAGACTGGGGAATGAAAAGATTAGGTTTGCCATAACACATTAACCTATTAATAGGATTTTGGTTTGTTTCCCAGGTTTGTTTTTACTTAAAATCTAGGCTGCAACTGAACATTGGGCCATTTCTATTAATTCGGACATGCTGGTCTAACATTCTAACCTGGTATCTTCCCAAACCACACGCTAATATAAACAAAAGGTGTTGGTGTGACTCTGTTTAAGTGAAAATTAAGCCTACATTATATTCACCAAAATCCCTGAGAAAAATTATTACTGAAATGGCATGTGGCACTTGTGAATAGCACATTATGTTTACTATTATTTTTATTGTTAAGCGGAGGAAACAATCCAGTATGGTCACTTTCTAGCCGGAATACCAATTCAGTGACTTAATCTACGCTATAATTTGCATCTGTTCTCTTGGTATTACAACCTTTTTGCGATATACCCACAATGTATAGAATACGGTATGAATCTGTCTCTCACTTGCTAAGTCATGGCCATGACTCACAAGGTATTTCCTGCCAAAATCCTTTCTGTTTATATTACCTTTATGAAGTTGAAAATGGACAGCATATTTATTTTGGTTTGAGTGGAATACTATACACATATTGTTAAATAAAAGAGGTAGAATGTTCATGGTTGAAAACCCATACAGAGACAGAAGACAGCACTAAGGAATATCTACCTCACAAGATTAAAGGGAGAGAGATATAGGCCTATTTCTTTGACAAGGCATAAACCAGCACCTCCGCGTGGAAATGCAATCTGGTTGTACTTGTTTTTCCTGTTTCTATGCACGTCATTACTTTCTTCTTGTCTGCCTGTGTTTCCAGGTTTAGGGGGTACAGTCCCTGATTCAGCCTTCTGCCGTCTCATTTTCTATTCGAAAAGCAGAACAAGGCAGATTTAGTGCCGTTCTTAAGATGGTAGATCTTTTGTTGCACTTAGCACTGAAACTTTTTTAAACTAAAAGGTGGGCCTTTCCCTTGCAGATTCAAACTTAGCTTCAAAAACATAAGTGAGTCTTCACACAGGCCATCAACAACAAGCCTATATTTAGTAACCTAAAAAAAATGACTTTTGTTCCTAACCGTACTGATTTGTAGGTGGGTACTCATACCAAAAAAAACACTGCGATGCTTTGTGTATTGTGTATTGCCTACAAATTCCAAATAAATAACAAAATAAGCAACACATAAAAAAAGCAACCATACCACTTCTCAATGCTTTACACAAAGCCGAAGCACTTCTGTAGATGCAAAGCTTTTCTCTGCTGCCAAGATTCTCTTGTACTGTGGCTTAGGCCCAACAGTGTAAAGGATGCATGCTTTTCTTGTATTTTATTTTCAGACCTCGCCTTGGTCCCCCCCTCCCCTCCTCCAGTACATCATTCCTTTGGGTGTTTGTGCTATGTCCCTTAGTTACCGGATAAGAGACCTAGCAGCAGCGAGAGTTAAAAGCCTGCCCTGTCCCACTCATACGAACAAGACCATCAATAATTCACCCTCATCGGGAAGCATTATCTAACAGCCTGATAAAAATTTAAAGATGGCGGGTGACAACACGGAACCATGGAGAAAGTGCTCTGTAAAAGGACGCTCCAGGTGGCAACAATTCAGGCAACAGATGTGTTTAAGCAGAAGCTGGAGACGCCTTCTACTGTCCTCCAGTGCGTCAGCCAGCCCTGCGAGGCCGATTTAGCCATTACACTTAAAAGACAGATGCCCCGCCGAATTAGTGAGCTGAGTGAATGAAAGACACCCAGGTCTGTGTGCGTGGTGCGGAGAGGTGGAAGCATTCGGACAGATGTATTAGGCTCTTTCTCATTGACAGTGAAATCCCTTTAAGCCTAGATCAATTACACCCAGCTCTGCTGTAATTAAAACGTCCTCACAAAAGGTCTGAGGTGCACAGGAAAAAAAACCTGCCCATCAAATAAAAAAAAGCACAATCTATATTACCATCATCTGCAAGACTAGACTAATCTAACTTTTCTTTGTCATTAGTTAATTTATTCAAATTCATTTAGAAACTAGTTTTCAAAATATTTTCAAAATTACGTGATATGGTAAAAAAAAGTCTAGATTTCATTTGCAATATTGTGCACGTTGAATCACTATTAAACGATATGCAGCAGTGTTTCCATTCATTGGGAAAACTTAAGTGCAAAAGTAATTATTGGATCTGAGTCGCTCGGCTGATCAAATAGGCATTCTCTCTGCTCTGTCTGCATAGCAGCTATCAAGCTATAGCAGCATCTTTCTCAATAGATATTGTTGAGAATTTGAATACAAAATGGTATTGATTGTACAGAATATACTGTGTGTGTGTGTGTGTGTGTGTGTGTGTGTGTGTGTGTGTGTGTGTGTGTGTGTGTGTATATATATATAGGCCTATTTTCTATACGTTTTTCTAGTTCAGACTGCCACAAAATCAAACTGAGAAGCAGAGCTCTCGTTGGCCTGTAAATGGAGCGTTCCGCCAAAAAAACAGGGAGCAAGATGGCTGACTGCACCGAGGCATCTGAAAGCATGTCCCATCCTAGGTAATAGATTCTCTTTGTCGTGGGATTCACCTTCTGTGACAACTTCTGCCAGTCACAGCTCAACCAGCGTTCAAGGGCTTTGCCTATATCCTCTCACCTTGAAACATAATGGACGCCTCACGACACATGCTACACTTCGGATACGCAGCATTAGAACAAAAACGTACTGGGCTGATGATGATTGTATAAGCCGCAATAATCAGACGGAAAGAATTTGAACAAATAAATAATATAACTTAGGTTTTCTGCCTGTGTTCCACACGATTGCGGTGAGATGTACTCTCTGGAGGCACAATGGTTTATTGGCGAACGTGTCTTTGTTGCTCACAAGCTCATTTGAAAGCCTTTTGCGGGAGAATTCACCCTGTCCATCACATGAACAGGCCTTGGAGATTATTCGTTATTCAAAAACATGTGCGTGGTTGGTAGCCATTCGATATCTTTCATGTTAATGCAAAACAGGGCACGCTGATGTAATAACACATTGTGCAAAGTGTTTTACATTTCTATACAACCATAAACGAGAACAGACGCTCAAGCATGACAATTATAAAAGCATCTAGGAATGTGAGAGAAAAGTGAAAGGCCGCTTGATATCGTCACCTAAAAACAAAGTCTTCAGCCTTTTCATCTGCACACTTCCTATGACCTGTGCTGTGAGAGAAGCAAATAACATATTATCCATGTACCCCCCCACCCCCGAGACGCAACAGTGCCCTCATATGCTAATGTCAGCCTGAATTGGGAGAAGAAGCACTGAGGGCGGTCGAGACAACTCCCAGGTCAGTGCTAATCTTCTGATAGATGGAGCCTGAAGGACCCGCAACCATCCATCACACAGCGGCGACGGCTCCCCAACTGAGAGAGCTCTGCATACACCAAAAGGGTGTAACACGGACCCCAAAGAGACCTCTGACAATCCATCACTCAGAAATCAGCCTCCACTGAACGGTGTGTACTTTGAAAACAACCGACGGGGTAGCTTTCATAGTGGGGGGAAAGAGCACTGCGTCAAGGAACTCTGTGGTGTGTGCATATATAACTAGTGTGACTGCTAGAGACCTAAGCTCTAAGCCACTGTTGATCATTAAACATCCATTTCAAAGCAGTGGGGGAAAGTTAACTGTCATTTAAAAGCGCAAGAGGTGGTACAAGGGGACGTTTTCCCCTTCAAAGGCACTCTCTTGGTGGAAAGAGACCATGTAATAATCAAACCGCTAACTATTAGCTGGTAATAATAGCTTATGTTCTGATGATGATGGCGTGTTTCTACAGCTTTACAGTGCTGGGTTGTGGTGTTGCCGTTAATACCGATATTAATAATGTATTTTATCTTCACCTTACTTCCAATTCTTTCCCATTCTTTTGTTTGTGTCTAACTCTTTACAGTGAGTGTGTCAGAGAAACACAACAAGACAACTGTCAAGCCAACCTGCTGCGAGTGAAGATGGCTGGTGAAGATCTCTTTTTTGCTGTCTCGCTGTTTAAAACTGCAACCTGCCCTTCCACTCCTAGCTCTGTGCAGCTCTCTGAAGTTAGTCTGCCTGAACAAAGGACGGAGCTGTCTTCTCCAGGGGCGCAGGTTTGGGAGCAGTTGCTATATTTTATTACCCAGAAGCAGGTTGATTAGCACCATTGACCCCAACTGTCGTAGTGGCTGATGTAGCATTTCTACAGCACTTTACATTCCACCCCTCATATCTCCCAATCCACTCCCTTTCACAGTGAAGCTGTCTCTATACCATCCCTGAAGTAGGCAGGCCTGACTAACGTTTAGAAGGCAAACTCCGACGCTGTAAAATCCAGCGAAAAATGTCTTGTGTGTTTTTATGGAAACAGTAACATGTGCGTTTGTGTGTGTGCATTTAAGTGCTTTCGTATGCGTGTTTGCATTTTCATCTGGTAAATTTCCACTGCGATTGTTCTGTTTAACACAACATTAAGCCAGATATCTCGAAACGAGAGAAGAGGTAGATCCATCAAAATAAAAGCGCCGTAACAACACCCAGTGCTGCGTTCTTTCACAGCAATGGCAACAGCTGCACGGCATGATAAATAAATAGTATCTCGCCACAGAAAAACAATGAGTCTTAGGTAGGCTACTCAAAGCAAAGCCTCACACGAAGGCTGACACTTGGACATCGACACTTATCAAGTCTGACGTTGAAATATGATTTGGTTGCGAAAACAAATATAATTTGTCACTTTAGATGTAAACGGCATTGGTTAAACTTCCAGTCAGATTAGGACTAGGCTATGTTGAGAGCTTTTCACCCACTATTAATGTTTTGTTTGTTAACTGTCTGTAACTGACAGAAGGGATTGTCCTTCACTGTGATAATACAGACGTGAGAGTCTACGGGAGATGAAAAATATAGTCTGAATGTTCATTTGGTTAATCTTTTTAAATCCCCAAACAAAACACTTCTCTAAATGTATTTAACTTTAAGACGTTTTTACTTAACACATGGCATTTGTGTTAGATTATGGCCGACAAATTCTCTCAGACCACACCAAATCTGTATTTAAAAGGCAAACATCAAATGGTTCCACCCCCACTCTCTCTCTCTCTAGCACAAACAAGACACACACACACACACACACACACACCAACTGCAGTGTCCGTCAGTAGCCTATGCAAAGCAACACAACTCTCTCAGAACAAAACTGCTTTAGCGGAAGGGGGCTGGTAGCTCAAGTTCTCCCTATTGAAATGCAGACACTTTGATATGTAAATTGGCGGTTACACAAAACCCGCTAGAATTCACACTAGCACGCACTGAAACCATTTGTGCAATGTGAGATGAGATGGCACTTCCTCCCATGGCAGCATGGACAAATGGACGACCTAGCACGTCTGGAGTGGGTGAGAGAGGGATTTAGGTGGAGTGAAGGAACAGCACAACATTTGTCCTCGTGAATTCCTCCTACCACCCGTGTCATACCATTAAATCAATATATGATTTGGAGGTTGTCTCCCTTGAGAGTTTTATAACTTCATATATTAGCTATGTGTGTTACTGAGAACTGACTGCCATGCAAAACAGTAACATAATCCGTGCAACCAAAACATTTACATTTACTTGCAATTTCCACTATGCCCTGTGGCATGGATGCAAATTACATTTTTCTTCTGACTGGTAAACAGAGGTATTAAGCAATCACATTGACTACTGTATTACCTAACTGGATAAAAAGAAAAAGTAAATCGCCCATGGATGGAGTTTGGTGGCCTAAAAGCTCAATCACATGATCAACAGACAGAATGTACCAATGCACACAGCGCTTATATAATGTTGCACCATTGCTCTATCTCTGAAAATATGAATTAAACGTAAGCTATTGAACCTTATATTGTTTAAACTACCATATGCCAGCATGCCTATATAAGTCTGTATCAGAATGCAATACAGTTATATCCAGATAGCCCATGAGACTAAGATCTGGTTCCCTTGCCAATAAAAAGTGCCTGTGTATGTGTGTGTGTGTGTGTGTGTTTGCAGCTTCAAACTGTGAATTATGAATGTTCAGTGAAATGATCTTATTTTATAGGCACAGAATGGAGAAGTACATGCAGACAGTAAGTGGCATGCAGCTACTTAGGTCATGGTGTCCTGAATTGGGTGGGTACCTTTCACTGAACGCTGTATTGGAGATGTTATCACAATACTCATATAGATAATTGCATCGTTTACAGCTTTGGAAAAATAATTCGATATTTTATTCATATACCTAAAATCTAAACCACAAGACAATTATTCCATGAATGATGTTATGTATTTCAAATTCACCTTTTACTTACACTTACATTTTTCACCTGGATGGACATTCTTTGACTAATAGCATTTTTTTCCAGTTAGGGAGAAATTATTTGCCGTTTTTGATTACACAGAAACATTATACCTATAGTAAAATCCACTCCTTAATAACCGTAACAACTTTGCAAAATGAAATAATATGTAGGCCTATTTTAATTAACAATAGCCTACCAACCATCTATTTCGTTATAAGTGTAGCCTAACTGTATTTACAATTTTCCACGGGCCCACTTACTGACAGTGGCTACGTATCCTTGGAGTTTGAAAATGTTGTGGGTATTGATTTAGCAAGACACCCGTTCCTTGATAACACAGCATATTCATTGAAAACTCAAGCATCCATATTACACGCTACTTACCCTTATGGGTATGCTGGTCAACAATATGGATTCTCAGATCCCCACCAAAAGCACCAACGGGAACCCCTTCACAAGAGGCCCCCCAAAACTGAACAGTGGGTAACACAAAGACAGTTATGGTGCCGATGCATGCTCCACTTTACAGAGGACAGATCGCTGGTTTCCGTGCGGCACGTATCGGTCCTTCTTCAGGTCCACACAATCCTGGAGCTAGGACCAATAGTTCCATGGCGAGGGACTCGTCAGGACTGGTGGTTATTAGTTCCCCCCCCCGGCCCAAGCCCGCATCCAGACCAGAGTCCGTTCCGAGAGCTCAGACAGGCTTTAAAAATCGGTTCAGTCCAACGTTGCTCACAGTAAAGGACACAAGACGCACCCCCAGTCTCCTTACAAAATTAAACTCTACAAGCCGCCTTCCGTAAGGGTGTAAAGTCTTCTTGAAACTCTGAAAAAGCCGCCTACACAGAGGCAGTAGGAGACTAACCAGTTTATAGTCTGGATTTCTTGTTTTCTCGGATGTCCTCTTTCGCTTCATCCACACGCCATGCAGACAGCTATAGTCAGACTTGAGGCAAACAAGACGAGGAAAAACGGCGCACTGGTTGCCTGCTCTGCAGCAGCTGGCAATGGATGGGCGATCACAAAACCCGGAGTGGAGTTGGAAGAAGGCATGGCTTGATTCTCATACTGAATTCTTAGCTTACTGTTAAGTAGTGTTGGGGTCGTTTTTATTTAACCACCACACATCAGCACAAATCCCTATCCTAATAAGAGGCCATACACAAGATCTTTCTTTTATGCTCTTTAATAACATAATACCACAAAACAGCAAGCAAAATCGGTGAAAACCAGCCCAAAGACCACCTCACAGAAAACTGTTGTGGCGAGAACAAGGCTCAATTGCAAGTAACACTTGCCCCCAACACTGACTTTACTGTTTACATAATCATTACATTACACTGATTTGTAAATAGGACTGCCATAAACAAACAAAAAGGTGCAAAAGAGATGTTTTTACCAGTTAAGTCTATAGCACACTGCACAACAAACCCACTATTTTTGTTAGATTAGGGCAGTGTTAAGGATGTAAATGGAGACAAATCTGACCTGGCACCAAGGATACAATTTTATAAAATATATTTTCAAAGCACATTTGAAACACTCACAGAGGTTTTCTGGGACTATGTCTATGAAGTGGTAAGTGGTAATTTTCTCTTTATTATCATTGACAGCATCTTTTTGACAGCATACAGATTATTTGATCACACTCATTCAGTCTTTCTTATCCTATTTTCAGACTGATTCAGTGATGAGAATACTATAATTGCAGGCTATAAGTTCTTGACAAATGAGGAAAACGGATCGTTTTGTTCAACTTAATCACACTCAAACAAGATTTGTTGTGAAAATAATTGCTCTGTATTTACTGTGTACTTGCTGTACTATGTTTGTGACAAATTTTCATGCACAGTTATTTCACTAATTTTATTGTGTAAAATGTGAGTTCACAGGTAATGTAAAATATCATGTAACATTGTGATGTCATTTTTTCAATTATTATTCACCTAAGATTTTTTTAAGCTCAGGCAATCTAAACATAAAGCTATTTTTTATTATTTGAATATTTTACATTTTAGCACCAATTTTCCAATTATATTAATCAAATACTCAAACAAAGCAGCAGCAGTTAATGGTAATGTTTAAATGGATGGGCATAGTGCACACTGACTCTGCAGACACAAGACAATCAACCAAAAAATAATATGCATGGTGGTAAAAAAGCAAAATAATAGTCTATACAATAAACATGAAATAAAAAAATCAAAAACAGAATAAGGTGACTTTTAAAAAAAGTGTGTGTAAAGATATAATAAAAGACGTGTTGCGAATTGCAGGCAAGAGGCATCTTTACAGGAGAAAAATAAAAGTGATAGCAAGATTGGGACTCTTTTGTCCTTTGCTCTTGAGCCAATGTAAAGGAAGGTCACTGCTCTCTGTGACACATGGTTTTAATAAAAGAAAGTCCCCTGGCTGTTCAGGGGAAATGTGAATATGGGTTAAATTTACCAGGTGGAAAGTGAGAGGATTAGTGCACAGCTCGCATGTTTTCTGAGGCATAATTTTACATAATATATAATAGGCTAAGAGGAACCAGATGTAATAATGCTGATCTAGTAGCACATATTCATATTTAGAAAAGTAATGTTTATGTATTATATAAAGTACTATTATCAATATAGGAATATCACAAATTGGAAAGTTTCTGTTTACTACGGTAATGAGAACTTTCATAGCCTTTTATGTCGGCAGTTTGTATAGCCTCACAACTTAATGACAAAACAATTGTAATTGTAATGCCATAATGCCAAATGTTGGTATACATTCAGGTGGGACACATCACTGTTGTACCCATTAATGGCAACGAAACATTGTCACAGTGTCCAGGACTGCTTCATATATCATATACGGTAACTCCTTTTTGGGTCAGTAGCCTTAATCAAATGTGAAAAGGAACTAGTTTCCATACCTTTCTGCCTAAATGGTTGTTCAAAGCACGATTGGACAAGCACGCCTGCTTTTAAAATAATTTCAAAAATAAGTTAATTTATTCATTTATTTCATTATTTAAGGCACATGGCAAAACACAATCCATACAAAACACATTCATACAGTAAACATGTAATTTTCGTAATTGTTATTTTTTTTGGGGGGGCACACAAGCATTTTAAAGAAATGAATGGCATTCATACATATGTATTATTGTCACCTCATCATGCAGTCTCTCTCCCCATTGTTACAGTTTATTCTAAACTGTCTCCTTCCGGCATTTGTATTCTATTCACCATATACAAAACTGTATATGTGACGATATCCAATAATATTCATTTAATTTCATCTAACATCAAGTATTGCAACCAGATGTCAATCCCTCTCATGTTATTTCCTCTAATATTTCTTATCAAATTTCAACAACATTTACCAGCATTATAAACTGTCTCCAAAGTTGGATTTGTGGAAGTAGTATGTTTGTTGCTTCTTTTTTTTACGAGCATAGCATCCTGGAAAGTCAATGCGTTGTTTCATTTTAGTCCCACACCCCTTGTAGCTTTTGTCTTTGATTCTGTTTCTTCATGCATGCGAGTTCACCAACAAATGTTCTGTTCACAGGCCAGTTACAGGCCAAACCTTCTGCGAGATTGTGGGGTGTCTCAGCAAATATTCATGTGATAAACAGGAGGTCAGTTGTGGAATGTTGTGGTAAATTTGTCTTTAGTCGTTATTTAGGTGCTCATTATAATGAGAAGCCACAAATTCAAAGACTACGCTAAAGCTAAAAACAAGCTAAAAAGGAAAAGACTTTCATTGAGAGAGAAAAAATGTAAAGCGTCCAACCATATTTTGAGGGATTTTGTATGGGATTTGATCAATTATGTTGTTCCATACAGACACAAAACATTCTGTTCCGTCTGTGTTGGGATGCGGCTAATTCTATGCAGCACCCACATTTCCCAGCATAATGTGTAGTGTAGCTCTCTTTAGTTTTATAATTACAGAGAGGAAAATTAAGGTGTGAATTCTCATTATGTTGGTAGGCTTTTAAGGGTAACATTTTTTATTATTATGAGGTCAACTGCCAAAATGTGGATGTTTTTAGTGCATACTACTGCATAAACACAAAAAGTCTTGGCCTGTTTCTAGTCAGTAACATTGTCAGTCATTTGGATCAAGAGTAAAAAAACTTTCTACTTTTGCTTTTTCCTTTGTATAAGATAAAGTAATTGCTTGGGCTTTAAAGTTACTTTGGTAATACATAGTTTTTATTACATTATTTCGGTTACACTTCTTTTCAGAATCCATGCAGCCATCCTTCTTTTCCCCATGGGACTTCCATCAACAGCAGGGAGTTGAGAGAAGTTAGATCATGCATAGAAAGTTAAGATAACCTTTTACAATAGATATAATCTGACAAGCAGCAGAGATCGTGATTCATATCCTCTCTAGATCTCTTTGGCCCATACAAATTTGTCTTTCCGCTGTCCTTGAAATGTCTGTTTTGTCTTGTGCGTGGAAGTCATAATAAGTTTAATACACATAAATCATTATCTCTTGTGAAAACTTTGGAAAGTTTAAGGAAGCTTTAAACACATTTAAATGAATAAACAATCTTATCAGACAAGCAGCTCTGCAGCTAGGGGGCATTGTTAAATACAATTTAATGTATTGTCTTCATTTTTCATTTCAATTCATTATTTATTTTTGAGTGTTATTATGTGAGTGTTGTTATTTAGTTGTTCTGTGACTGGCCGTTGTTCCTTTCTTCCTCTTACAGAATGAAGCATGGCAAAATGGAAACAGATGCCGACAGTCTGATTGTTCCAGAAGGGGAGAAAGAAAGGGACATTTCTTTGAGAGAAAAGATTTCTAAAATGTATTGATTTCATTCAATAGTAGGCTTTTTCACACTGCTGAAATACACACTTGCCTATGCCGAGCTGACAATTACGATATACACACTAACACAAAAGAATGTTAAAAGCATATGTGAAGAATTAAAATAAATTTACATATAATTTAGAGTTAATTTACTTTTTTGTAACTATCACATGGACTAATGCAAAATAAATAAAAATTGCAAAAAATCAGTTGATGGTGCCTTGATGATGGAAGAATACTAAACTGCATGTATTAGCCAATCACAGTTCAATTTTTCTTTTCATAGCCTGTTTTGCTTTTGTGCTGGTTAGGGAATCAATAACCTTAATATTCTTTACATTTAAGTGGCTTTCGAAATTTCTCATTCAACCAATAATTGAATTTAGAAAAAACAAATGCCCAAAATGCCTGACTTTTTAGGAAGAAGAAAAGAGGAAATATAGGCCATCTTGGCATGCCAAAGAAATGAATCTGTTGTCACTCACAGAGGTTTTCTGGGACTATGTCTATTTTTAGAAGCTCAAGCTCAGAAGAGCACCACTGCAGTTGAACCCTGACATACACAGACACAAATCATATAACAAAGACAGATATCATGCTTTCATGGTGTTAAACTGAGTAATTCATTACAATATTAAATAACAAAACAGAAAACTGACTGAAGTCTCTTAAAAAGGCTATAATAAAACAGATAAACTGTATGTCTCATTCAATTTTTTTCAATTTTATGTGAATTAAATAAATTTTCCTGTTGAAAAAATATACCCTTTAGCTACACAAAGTATTAAACAATATTTAGCACAAGAAATGCTAAAATGTATACTATACAAAAACTGCTTAATTTATAATTCCCTATTAGAATTTCTTTTCAAGGTTGTCATATATGTGTGCATGCCATGAGGCTTTACATGTAATCCACTGTAAACATGGGCAGCTTCAACAACAGAATGAATGGTGTCTATGAATCTACCATATACAGTGGAATCTCTATTAAAGTTATTTAGTGAACCCGCTTATTTAATCAATAGCTGGCAACACTAAGAACATATTCTTCATGTAAAAAGGACTTAAATTCCCAGGAGAATTTATTTTCAAGAATAAGGCTTACTCTTAAGATGCGCCTGTTATTATCAGCAGGAGAGCTAGCTACCTCTTGTTGTGAACAGCGCTGCCTCAAAGGATAATCGCAACGTTTCACAGCCATAAGTACCTCAGTATGGATAGAGCTATACATGTCAGGTTGTTTTAGGTTTCAAGCAGCAGTAATAAATTCTTTAAAGCAACGTGGTGAATTGGTTTTGGTGTGATGCAATAGAATCCTGTAGTTTCCCTTGTGGTTGAAATCAGCATTACACAAATGTTGTTTTGGTTTGACACTTAGAGAGGGAATGCCCCTCCCACACTCCTTTCTACTCCTCTGTCCACAGAGTTTGTATACACTCGCATCGTTCTCCATCCCTCCCCCCCACCACCGTACACACTTTTGTGGACAACGAGTTTCAAACATCTACAGTCAGTCAGCTGGGTCAATATGGGGACGCCATGACACAATCAAGGAGTGAACTTTGAATGAAAATAATAAGATATGTATATGCCGCTGAGTTATAGATACCATGTGAACAGATGGCATTTGTCTCTGCTGGCAGTTATGGTACGATTATTAAAGGAACTATAATGATGGTGTCATGATGATTTCCTAATGATCACTAAAACAATTTTAACATTGGGTTTCATGTTATAACCTTTGCCTGTAAACGGAAACAATACTGAAATGTAAATATGCCAATTACAGCTACTGTCTCAATCTCATGTTCTGGACTATGGTATAACATTTTCCTTCCATGGGGCTATGGCTTGTCATATCAATATTTTTCTAATTTTCTGTCCTCTACATGCCATGTGTGCAGCCTGGTTGAAATGTTCCTGCCTCAGAATTCAGACATAAGGCTTTGCGACAGATATTTTACACATGCCCGACCATTAGACAATACACTACTACGAGAATACGATAAAATGTTCATATCAAAAGCATTTAGTGCTTGCCAGGCGCCGGTCTGTCTGACACTGGCTCAAATTGATTCTTAATTGGGTTTGTATGGACCCTGAATATACTCTTGATGAGCACAGTGAAAAGTGTACTTCTCTATTTGTACGTGATAACACCACTGATCCGCAGGAGAGAGAAATGACTAGTTATCTGTCAAGACAAAAAATAATAATTACGGAATGGATTTTTACACATCTTGAAAGTGTCTTAGAAAGAATGATCCATCACGTGGAGATGGTAGAACAAAGCTGCTTATTCAAAGAGATACCATCACTCATCAGCAGTCAAACCCAGTTGGCGTTAACCAGCTGCGTGGCTAAACGTCTTTCGGAAGACTTGTCTTTTTTAGTTGTAATAAATCACTGGGAGTTGCTGTGGAATGCAAGCCACTGCGCCGGAACAGCTTGGTCTTGGTAGAGGTGATTTTCTTCCTCGGTGCTGACATTCCATATTATCTATTTTGGCTTGCCTTGTGTGCACATTGGCTTGTGCAAAGGCTGGTTAAAAAGTGAGGGGATGGGGGGAGGGGGGGGTCTCAAATGTTCTCCGGAGCTTGTTCCCTGTTCAGTGAAGCTCGGCGTGCCCCCATCCAGAGAGGAAGGGAAGGAGGTTGCCCCGGCCTTGTCTGTGCTTATGAATTATTTTTTCCCTTGGTCACAGAAGAGGCTTGTTACCAGAGCAAGCAGAAAAGGCTGGTTGAGCCTTGCTACAAAGCCTCATTCAAGCTGAGGGGAGAATCTGCTATGGATTATGTCTCATCCTCGGTTTGGTCTGGTCTTAATTCCCATGCTTTGCAGTCAAACTGGATGGGTTGCTTTTGATTACGCTGTACCTTTGAAGGCCCAATGCAATTTCGATAATATCCCAATAAATTTAGATATTATAAATATTGTAGTTAATTAATTATTATTGTTTTATGTTGTTTTTGTATGCCATTATGCAGGTGACATTAAATGACACTCAATGTACTTCTTCCTTTCAAAGTGGCTACAATCCAGTCAGCTCTTGTGGGTGTCATAAATTGTCTCAGACACCCTGTGCTTGGCAGCACACAGGGGTGGTCCCTATGGGCTATGCTAGCTCCATTCCAGGGTGGGCTCATAAGAACTTGCAGGCCCACCAAGCACATCAATGTCACTCTGGTGCTTCTATTCTGGTCGTCTTGTCAAGCAGAGGAAGTGAGTGAGCGGTTGGGTGGGGGACAAAAAAAGTAGAACCTGTTGCAGGCAAAGGTATGCCCCCCCACCGCACCCCCTTACCCCTAACGCATGGTGGTCTCTGCACCTCCAAGGCACTAGAGTACTAGGTATGCAAAGCAGGAAGGAAGAATTTTCAAGGTGACACTGGAAAGTGCTGGTGCTTCTGTTTAGGAGCTTGGTATGACAAACTGATGTTTCAAGAAACGCGCTTCAATAAACCTCCCGTTAAGAAACTAAACTAAAATGAAGACTTAGAGGATTTATGGACTTATGGAGAATAAAGTTGGCTTTAATCTTTAGGATAATCATAACAAGGTTTGGTTTGGACTGGAATTATATGCAGAAATATGGCCTTAACTGTGTTAATGTAATTTTTCATCTATGGAAAAAAGAACCAACATACTGCCAGACCTCACTGAAATGATTTTGTTTAAAGACTTCCTTTGTCTTTTAAATGGAACACATCATTGTAGAAACATAAGTCCATACAGAAATGCAAACACCCATATTAATACGTTATATTAGTGATGATCAAATCACCTCCAGGCCTTGTTGCCTGACAAAAATAATACTATTTTCTTTTCTTTGGAGGCAGTAAATTCTCCCAGTCTACTGCCAAACCCTGCAACAGGATGTGACAGCCCTTATTTCTCCATATACCATAAATAAAAGATAGTGATTTGTATCTTTATATTTTCCATTTGGTTCTCTGACTTTCTTAGATCCTTTGTGTAAAGTTAAACTTGGCTTTTTAATACATTTTATTACATTCCGACACTGACCAGAATCCTTTTGTATTTTAATGGGTAGATGTATTTGCTGTATTTTTGCTGAGAGAAGAGCCTTTACTGCCAGATTTGTGGCCTGTTGTGGTTCAAAAGAACAGCACTACAGGGAACTTCAGAAAAACTCACTCAGATTTCAGTTTTTGAAATAGAGTCAGCGCTTCGGGAAGGAGAGCCTTTCCCAGCCCAATATTTCAAATCGGAGATGGAGTGGTTTTCTCCACGGAAAATAAGCGGAAGGGCTCTCAACTTATAAATACATACAACAACAACAACAACAACAACAACAACAACAACAAAGATAAACTTGTGTTGATGGCTACATGTCGCTACAGAAGTGATTCATTTGCCCTGAGCTATAAACACATATTTTGGTCTGGAATTACCCTGATGTGGTTGAAACCAGTGTTAGAAAAACATTGTTGTTTTGTATGCGAGTGATGACTGGCTCACACTCCTCTCTACCCTTTCCCCAACAGGTGCTAATCCCACCCAGGCCAGGAGTGTAACTTAGTATCGCATAATAGCATAAAACATACAAGATATACAACACCATTCAAGCATATAACATCAATGCACAGATATTAAATCTAGATTCAAAATTATATCAATATCATTAAGAAACCATCGGACTGAAACCCAATATGTGGCCCCCCAGGGGGTCCTGGCCCCTACGCTGAGAACCACTGCCTTAGTTACAGGATGCGACAGACGTAACCCCAGGACAGGTGCTAAAGTCTTAAATGTTCTGGGCTTTTTTTTTACAAGCCCAGGGCAGACTTAATTTTGGACTCACCGAACACATGGCAATGTTTTACAGTACTCTGACAAATGGTAACGGACCTGACTTCATGTATCCACGCACTGAATAGAGCCTTTGTTGGTTTCAGGAAATCTAGGAGCATTCACATTGTCCGTGCTGTTGTGAAATGAAACACATGCTTTCGGCCATTGTGTTCTTAATATTTTGCTGGTGTTAAAGTTTCTCATCACAAGAAACTTGATGTAGCTTAGTAGGCTAGTAAAAATGTCTCTTGAAAATAATAAAAAAAACATGCATCATGCAAAATTTTGTGCCCTTGCACAATGAATTTGAATATAAAGCTCAACATCCATTGTTAAAGTTTTGAAGTTCTCTCGGGATCTTCTGCTGTGAACATAATCACAGATGCCTCATTGCATTATATCCAGTTTATTCTAAAAGAAACACACGCACACGCACACACACCAATGAAGCTTGCAGGCTATTATCTGTACACAGCAAACATTGATTAGTTCCTGCCCTGATCCCCCTCCCATCTCTGCAACCCAACATTCCTCATTGGAAATATGCTAATGTGATCCGTCACAATTGCTCATTCCCTTTGAACTTTTTTTTTTATTTTGTCGTGGGTGGACCAAAGCGCAGAGGTAGAGCAGGAGTTTTACTGCCGCAAGCTCGTGGCCCCTCTTCCACCATCTGCCGGACCTCATTTCATTTGAATAATAAATGATATAGCCTTCTCTTTACCCTCTCGTACACCCTCCTTGGTTACACAGAGGCGCTTGGGATTGCTGGAGTTGGTGCAGTTCAAGGAAAAAGTCACCAGCCATGACTGAGGATTGCCCCCCACAGTAAGTCCTACCCAGTTTCCACCAGCACAGCGGTATAGCCGCCTGCATTTAAATTGCCTTTCAGAGCTGAAATACGAAATGTTTTCCGGGCCTCACTGTTATAACTGCAAGTGAATCTAAAGGTTTCCAGTTATTCCTGAGAAACAGAGGCCTTGCAAAGTATTGAAGTTCAACTAAACCAGAAACAGATCCGGTCATCTGGTTGTGTCTTTGCCAGTAAGAGAGGAATATCCAAAGATAGGCATGTGAAAATTCATCGGGTAGTCATTCATTATGGGAGATATAAAATGATGATCGTAGCAGCACTACTGTATATTCATGCACATATGAAGATACCAGACCATTTACATATTCTCCAGCTGGAGATGTAGTGAAGCAAACACAGAGAGCAGCGTCCCAAATAACAATAAAGCTGTTGGCCTCTGCCCTCTGGTAAAGCCTTTCCTTCACCACACTCTTATAACCCATATGCTGAGTTTTGAACATGTGCTCACCAATGGATTCACGCATAGCTGGAGCCTTTTTAAAAAGTAAATCAGCCTGGAATAGTAAAGCACCTTAAACGGTTTACATGGGTATACTAGTCGGATTAAATACTTTGAGCTTTCATTGATTGAACTCAGGAAGATGGCGGGCGCGCATAGACGCAGCACCGCTAAGCTCTCCTCTTTTAATGACAGAATATGAATGTTTACAAGAAGTTCATCCACGTTTTTTCTATCACAGTTCAACTGAAATTAAGTGAATCTGGTTTGAAGTGCTTTGAAAAGAATAGTCTAAACTCCCTAATTCGTAGACTAAAATTTCACAAGATACGTTCTCTTTCATGAACAAATTGCTTGGTCATTCTATCAGTAGGAAGAGGTTCTCCTGATAAGTACCCCCGCCAGGCAGACTGGGCAGACTGACCACTGCAGGTTTTGTGAAGCCTGGAAATATGGAATGCCCTTGACACACTTGGTTGAAAAACTAGCTGAAACCCAAGGGATCTGCGGGGCAGTGAAGCGGGTTGTTCCATTCCCCTCTTCTTAAAAAATTTACTCCTATGCTCTGCTTATGCAGGCTAGTACATGGGCATGAACAATAAGACCAAGCTAGAACTAATGGAACTATTATCAGTTAACCTTGCAATTAACTTAGCTTTCTAAATTCCGCTCCGCCTAAATCACTGACAGTGTCAATAGGGGTAAAATATACATAGATGCCATAATGGAGAAACACGGACTCTTAATAGCTTGGGAGGGTCTCCTGGGCTCTTGGGAACGAGCGATGGGAACCTCTCGCTTCCCTTTCCGATCAAAACTATTAGTAGTGATAATGGCTGTGCGTGCATACCAGCTGCTGCCTTGCATCAGCATCTGAATGAGCTTGGTGTTTAAGTCTGTCATTATTGTAGCTGGAGTGTGATTAGTGCTCAGTATCAGCTGAGCTGAGCACAGGCAACACTCCTAATGCTAGTTTTGTGCTAATCATGGGACAAATGCAAAGCCTAACATTTCACATTGTCACCTTTGTGTTTGTACCACCCAGTCACATGAGAGGCAGTGTTAACCCTTAGAGGCATGACCCCAAATCTTACAAGTTTTGCAAGACATGGGTCAGAATGACTAGCATTGACTTAAAATGGCAAATACACGATTTTGACCATTTGGATATTAAATGCCATATTTCACATATAATTTAAGGGTGAGTCCTGAAACTCACCTGACTTTTTTCCCTATTAGTGCTTACCAGATCCTCATATTATTCAACTGCCTTAACCGATGTATTTTTCCTATAGCGCCACCTTTTGGTGACATGTACCTCACATTAGAGCTGTCAAATGGGCCTACATTGAAATTGCCACCAAATTGTTTCTGATGATGAAATTGCCCTTTTCAAAGAGCCATATGAGAACTGTAGGAAGCTGTAAGAAGGAGGCATTTGTTAAGCTAATGAATCACTGTAAGGGTTATTTAGCACAGGAAGATGGGAGAAATATGGTAAATTGTAGGCCCTTTATCTTGAATCATGTTTGAAATAACAAATTTAATATGCATACAAATGGCTAAAATCAAGTGAATTGGGGTCATTTTGACCCATGGTACGTAAACTAGGGTTATCGATATGAAATCATATTTTCTCCAAAAGAAATCACTGAAATTTAAAGTTACACATATTTAGTTACACATATATCCTCAAGTTTTTTGAGGATTACATGTAATATCATAGTGTGATGTGTTTCTATTCTAATTTAAGCAAGAAAAATTATGCCTTCAGGTCATTTTGACCCATGTCATGATTCCTTGAGTTAATGGTACTAAGATGAAGCCACAGGTGACACACGGAGTTGCCCGCCATTTCTTAGTATTTCGGTGCATTTCTCATCAGTGTAATCTGACAATGCAGTTTTGCACCTTTGGGTAGCCATTAAGTGTAATTTCATGGTGAGTGTAGCTTGTTAGTCATACTGGTCACTGCGCCAGCTGAGCTAGCATGCAGGAAATCTAGCGCCCGTGATTGCCGTTTTATGTACCCTTCATCGCCAAGCGCTTGACATTAACGACTCAGTGTGGTACTTGAGGAATAAAAGAGTCCAAACAGATAGAAAAAGCCCTCAAGGACATGTTGTTCATAGCATGCTGAAAACATGTAGGCTACACTACTTTCTGAAATCAAGAGCGGACCAAATGTTAAAAAAAATAAACAAGAAAAACAGACAAGCATGGTTATATAAACATATGAACACATCGTTTGAATAGCCTTGGCCTACAAATAAGGAAAAAATGGGTGGTACCATCTCCTAAGCAGTTGTAGCTCCTAAGCAGTTGCAGCAGAGATTATATTTATCAATAAACAAAAACGTTGCACTACAGTCTACGTCATATAGTCGAACCCTTGCTCACGTGAATCAGCTTTAAGCATTATCGTTGGGTCCGGATAGTTTCCGGGTTTAGTATTTGGTTTTAATATTCAGAAGGAATCTGAATTTGTTTGTTGCAGTGCCAAATTCATGATCTCAAGTACAAAAACCAAATGGAACCGACTTGTGTTGCATCCGAACATTTGTCCGCCGGTCGGTCCAGAATAATGCCAGCCAGACTGGATCCAGACTGCGAACGGGGGAGGAGAGAGGGAGAGGGAGAGAGAGAGGGCCCCAGGCAAGCTGCCCTGGCTTTGTTTACAACAAAAAGCCATTGTTTGATGTGGTCGCGCAGCCCGCTCCAAAGCTCCCGCTCCCACAGGATGTGCTCTGGGTAAAATGCCAGACGGAGGCAACTGCTGGATGACTTAAAGCCAGTCATACTGTGTCTCTAAGCGTAGTCCTCTTGAGGCCTCAGGGGACTATGTCCTCCATCAACCTAACCAAAGAAACAATGGCGCGATTCTTTACGTGGTTTAATTTCTCGTTTCTTTTGTCCTGTATAACCAACAGAAATGTTGGTGCTTGTGTCAATCTTAAGGTAGAATCGAGTCAATTGAAGGAGTAGAGAGAAGCATGATCTAAGAGTTATATGTGTGTCAGAGTGAAATATTTTGTCCCCATTTAAACACACATTTCACTAAACATGTACACCCACATACACAGTCAATGGAACAACGGAACATGTTTGGTTTGAAATTCTGAGAATGCATGCCCCTTTGGAGGCATTGGAGTGCCGAGTGCCTGGCACACCTCTCTACTCCTCCCTCTACAGAGCTTAAATCAAGAACATTTGTTGTAGGTTATTTATGAAATGACATGTTTAACTGAAGGCTATGCTTAAGAAGGATTATTTTAAAGGAAATTTAAAGAAAGCAAAAAGGTAGCAAACACTACATCCACATGAGCTGTCCAGCTAAATGCCTACTTTGAAATCATTTCCATTTAATTTCTCTTATTTTTTGTGCAGTTCTTCTACAGGGAGAAGAGAAGGTTTTACAGGAAGGTAAAGAAGAGTGAAAAAGTCATTGTGTTTCTCTCTACTGTAAGGCCACAAGGTTTTGCCTTCTAGTGCCTTGCCTACATGTTGCCTACTAGCTACTGCAGTAGCAAGAACGTATATGGCAATAATCTGCCTTAAAGCAAGACTGGGCAAGCCAAGAAACATGTGGTGAGCCAAGCTTAAATCCCCTCTGACCTTGCCCTTTTACTGCAAACAAGACGAGATAAATAGGAGGTGATGATGCCTCTACTGCCCTCCAGAGGTCGTAGCACAACAGGCAGGAAGGGTATGTATCTTCAAGGCAAACAAAGTACTAGGCCATATGTTAAACAAAAGCTTGGCTCACGAAGCATGCAAGTGCCACCCTGAGAGGCTACTTTCAGACTGTGTACTTATTTATTTATTTATTTATTTTTCAGTCTGGAAGATTAATACTGTCATTCGCAAAATAGGACTCTTCTTTTTAGTCAATAAAACATAATTAGAGGTTTAACATCAGTAAACACTGTCTTAAAGGATGCAGACCTTTAAATTGATTCAGTCATTGATAATGATGGGAAAATACGAGTAGACGTGTTGCGCATGTCGCTAAACAGGAAATCTGTTGAGTCAAATCTCTAACAGAAATATTCAAGGGAGCCATTAGAAAATGTAATACTGTATGTTGTCTCTAATGTAATATTGCGGGAAGCAGCAAAGCGATCTAAGACACGCGGTGATAGAGAAACTAAACCCCTCTGAAACAATGGCTGTTTTTTTTATCCCATTATGGTGTATTGCACAAGTTAGTCAAGATAGTTTATAGCCAACTGTTTCATCTTTCAGCAGCCATAGCTGGGATGAATAGCCCCTTAAACATAGGCAGCTGTGAATGTTCTAGGTTATGGCTTGTGGCATCAGGAATAGCTGTTGGTATTATGATATGATGGAACATCCCTTTTTGGTATGGACATAGTGTTTCATTTCAATGAGACACAGCGTTATGTAAACCCCAAGTCCATTAAATGTTTTTTTCCCCTGGTTCATCTCATGGTGTAGTTATATTTGAAGGAAATATTTGCTTAAATATGAGGCCATGTTGAAATCCTATTGCTGTTTTGTGTAAACACTTTTGGAAATTAATGGAGTTAATAATAATTTGAGCAAAATGGAACAGCGTGTGGGCAACAGCGTGTGGGCAACAGATTATGTGCCGTTTCAGTTGCTGACATTGGTCTACGTGTTTACCAGCAAATTGTTTGCAAACTTTTGTTTTCTAAAGAAACTGTTACAATATGTATGAGGTCCCTCATTCCAATACTGAAGCTAACTTAAACTACTGCTTTGTGGAAGCATAATGATTTTATACTAGATACTAAATCAAAATAAAATTGCATCAGGGAGTCTCTTGCCGTTCAAATTTGCAGCCTCTCTCTCTCTCCAGCTACAGATCCCCTACCCCAGGAACAGAAAACTGGGAGGCTGAGTTACACTGGGCATGTGTCTGTAACCCCACTGGCATGCCAAATCTGTCTATTCTTCCTCTCAGCATCCTCATATTTGTCTAGCTGGCACCTAGACAGAGCCACCTCATATCGGAGGGCATCCTTGGTTCCCACTCTATGTCTTGCCAACAATATTGCACCCTCTCTGATTCCGAGAATTTAATGGCATTGCTTTCCCTCCCGAGTTCCTCACCTCAGTGATTAATACCCTGGCACCGAAATCGTTGCCAGGGCATAAAGAGGGTTTGGCACCACCCTTGACTCAATGCCCATGCAAAAAAATAGGCTAGTGACTGTAGTCACTGAGTTAACCTAACTACAGTCTGAATTCCCTCACAGCTCACATTGGAGCGTAAAATAAGACACATTGAGTCTGGGGTAACACATTCACACCTACAGCTATCACACACGCATGAGAGGGGTGATATAACACAAGATAATGATACATATCATAATTTTGGTCTCTGTGTTTGAATCCTGCCTGGCCAGCCCCGGTTGTGCCAATTTGGCCACTCATATTTTATAAGGAAGTTGTGGGTGTAGCATCTCTCAATGTGCTTTTTCTTTTTTTTGTTGCTGTCAGGTCTGGGATTTGAGGGAGAATAGGGGTAAATGGATGAACCCCTGACAAATTCAGAGGAAAGCATTTTTGAACAATCTTCATATCGGTTTAACTCCTTTGGGTTTTCAGCCCTAGGTTGAAAGTCGATGTGTCCGAACAACATTATCAAACAATAGTTATTTTTTCTTTGAGAACTTAAATAAGAAAATGGAAAACAGACAGCATAGACCCATCACAGTAGCAAATGTATATTGATGACAAGAGAAGGGCATGGTGAGAATGTGATATTCTTCTTAGTTTGTCAAAATAGCTATAGGAATATTTGACAGCCCTGTTGCTTTTTAAAAATTAATTAGTGTAATTACGTAGGACAGTTTTGTTATTGTGTTTATTTAATTTATTATTTTAGGCTTTCAGGACCAAGAGAGACTTGCAAAATGAATTTCAAAAGAATCCAATATTCTGCAAATTTGAGAAAATTCTAAAATACAATTACAAAACATATATATAGTATACACACTCACTGGAACTGGCTACATATCAAAGAAAAAAATTATGGGCAACCTTTTTTCTCACTGCAATATAGAGTGTAGAGATGAAAGAGCACTGATGTCTATCACTCTGCCTTTGAAAATAATAAACAAGCACTGTAGTGGTTAGCCTGCCTCTCACTCTTAATTGGCATTCATCTTTACATGGTAATACAGGCTCATACGGGGGATAAACACAAATTGTGGCATTACATGGCTGTTTCCTCATGTGAGCTCTTGCGTGAAATAGACAGAAAGATAGACACAGGCCGACTGAAACACACATCTGAGCCTTGCCACAAATCAACAACATACTTGGAATTACATATGGGCTGCAGAACATTTATGACTTGTAAAGCATTAGTGGCGACAGAGGCATTTGAAGTCTTCACTTAAAACAATTGTAACTGTGCCAGTGATGCGAATACATAGCCTACTGTAGGTTTTCCCACAGAATACAAAGTAAAAGTTGTTGGTGAGTCTTTGTCTAGAAGCGTGGAAGAGTCCTGCGGTTATTCCTCAAGCAGAAAGCAATAGGAGGCAATCGTGGACCGGTAAGAACTCAACAATGTACTAGCTAGCTTCTCAGCTAGGGCAAGTTGCAGTCGCAAAACACACCAGATAACACCCACGTGTCACACCCAGGTCACACCGCACATTAGCAGTGCAAACAACAAGCGTCCTTCAGACATTGTCAAGGAGACCTTGTTTGAAAGAATCTTTTTTTTTAAACTAGCGGAGATTTTCAGAGGAGCGAAGAAACGGTACGTAGAAAATCTTTTGAGCGGGAATTTAAGCAGAAGGTTAGCAAAGGTGTGATGCAGTCGAGATAGAGAATAGGTCTGGATTCTTCTCTTTCCTTTTTTTGTTGTCAGAATAGAAAAGGTTTTGGTGGGATAATGTAATTGGTTCCAGGAGTTGTAAATGATGTAGGGAGGGACTCAGACATACCCCCAGAAGCCTGACAGTACATTCTGGGGGGAGAAAAGACAAAAAGAAAACAAAATAAATGCAAGTTGACAGGCAAAATGGGGGACAGTTAGGCTTAATGGTATTACCATGACAAAGAGTGAAAGAGCACCGTGTCTCCTCCCTGCGTGGAGGGTGAAGAGGTTTAAGGACAGAGCAGCAGGAGATGAGGAAGTGGCTCACCGAGCTCTCTCTCTCTGTGTGTGTGTGTGTGTGTGTGTGTGTGTGTGTGCCTGCCTGTCTACCTCACAATATGCATCCACGCACGTGTGTGTGTGCGTGTATCTACGCGCCTGTCGATTCCATAATTTAGAATCCGTACATATGTGTGTGCGTGTGTGTGTGTTATCTATGTGCGTCTGTGCCACAGTATTTATGTAGAAATGGATCTTGCATGGCTAAGCGGTTTGTCTCCTTGGATATTAATAGTGCACAACTAGAACTATGAGGCCTCACTGAGGACCTTGTCTAGTTCTAATGACAGGAATGATTAAGTGTGTACGGTACACACACACACACACACACACACACATACACACACAGAGGGCCTCAAGTGGTGTTACAGATGGAATCAGCTGCAAGAGAGATAACTATCTATCTCCTACAGCACCCTTCAGGCATACAGCAAACAGATTATTCCTCTGCAGGGCATAAAGTGACATCATTCCTGGCAGAAAGTATTTTGGAAGAATATAGTGTAGGCTAGGCCAGCAGAGTACAGAATGAGTAAATAACCTTCTACAGTAACATCGAGGCTGCTGTGCATATTTATGCACAGTGCACCCTGGTTTTTGTACATCAAACAGAATAGCAGTCAGTTAATCTCTCCTCACGATGTTGCCCTCGGATTTCTACAAAGACGCAACTTCGCAGTCCAAAAGGCAACACTCAGTAGCAGCTTTACAATATGGAGAAATCTCATCTTGCAGTGTAATTCCATAGTATTGGCCATGTAAGGATGAATAAATGGATACTGTACATTCTTAATAAATTAGGTGTTTCATTAAATTGTTGCATAAAAACTCCAGTGATAAAAGCTATTACCAGTACCAATATTTTACACAATATAATCAGGTGTTTTTGTGTTTTTAATATAAAAAGAAAAACAATCAAACTAAAATATCAAAGCCTATAATAATAAAAACTATGTTGAGCAACGTGTGCCATGTTTCAAATACTGTAGCTCTTAAAACAGAAAGTTGTGTTTTTGACATTGAGATGACATTTTAAAAGTGACACAGTAAACAAAAACTTTACTTAACAAATACTACTCTGCTACTATTAGATATAATTCCACATAAAGCTTTCAATTCTGGAAGTAGTTTGGATTAGCACAAATAAATCCTTAATCACATATATCCATTGTTATCAGAGATCAGCCACTTTACTGTATTTCCCTGAGACTTATCCATTGTGCAAGGTAATATGGTGGGTTGTGTATTGCACACCGCCCCCTATCTGATTAGGAGTTGGTTGGGTCTTGCCTTGTGCCTTGTGAAAATGTTATTAAGCTTTAAAATCCAAATTGCACGGTTATCATGAGCTGTGACATAGACTGACGAGTAATTCATTCCGTCGATTTCTGGACTCAATTATCTGATTAGGCATTATGTTGTCTTATAGGACTCTATATTATAGAATTAAGCCCACCAGCATGCATTATTTTGTCATACAGACTAGCTGTATTTCTTGAGCTAGAATTAGCACAGGCAACGGCTGTTTATCTTTGGAGGGGGGATATCACATTGTTTTAGACCGCAACACGTTATCTAATATTTTATTTTTAACCAGGGACAAGTTGACAAAACTCTTACCTTCTCACCAACACAACACCTCAATTATACCACACCTGTTGTTATCATTTTGATTGATCGATATGTACGGATTCTATCGTACATCATTAACGAAGCACCACAGGCAATTTTGACCATAATCACCTATAGCGTTACCAAGCAGCCATTATGTGAAATATATTGCAGCAAACCAGACATGTGGTGACACATTAGTAATGTATCGACAGATTTTCAAACACGCCCTGTTCTCGTATTGGTTAAGAAATCTGACACTGATCTCAGTCAATTGGATAGTGTTTAGACATCCTCCCTTGCTGTTTGTGTTAAGCCTCCCGGTAGCTTGGCTTGGTGGACGATTTCAAGTTGTGCACATCACACTGCACAGTGACAGTGTCCAAGTGTTCCTCTAAACGCAGTGTGATGGTGGAACTGACAAATGTGTTGTGTCATGATGAGCCTCACATAGAACCCAGTGCTGGCACAGTGGTAGGATTTATACAGCAGCGAGACGTTTAGGCATACAAGCAATGCAGGGATTATGCTACGCTACTCCTGGGATACCTGAAACACAGGATGAGTGTCAAAATGTATTCTATTCACAATTACTGTGTTTTGCGCACTAAAACCATAGTGTCATATTAGCTCAGTGGCTGGAAATACCTAGGAATGATTGACAGAAGTAAGCAATTTTTTCCTAATCACATATTATTGAAAATTGTCTGCAAGATACCATGCACTGAAGTTGTTTTTCAAACACTAGATGTAATTGATATAATTAG
>JAOEHI010000009.1:3744611-3787888 GCA_025447815.1 Percopsis transmontana
TCGGTGGGTTCGGTGAATGCGCATATGAAACTGGTGGGGTTCAGTACATCCAACAAGGTTAAGAACCACTGCACTATAGGAATGCCTCGTCAAGCACAGGTGGTTTTAAAGACCCCTCCATTCAAAAACATTTTCTGGATGTGGAGGTGTGTAGTATTTGTAAAGTCAAATAGTTATAACCAATCATGGTTCCAACATACAAAGATATGCTAATCACACCAGAGCGTGATATTTGGTAACTAAATGTAAGATATTTGTAATGTTTATGATAGTATATTGAACACTTGAGCAATTTGAGAATACATACTACCAGTAGAGACAGTGATCAGTTTTGAGGAAGTGAATGGTGGATTAAAACAAATTATATAACATCAGAGGAAGGAGTTACTGATGAGGAGTACTGAGGTAAGGTCAAGTTCAATTAAACTTTAGTGAAATAATCCAAGTGTGTGAGATTTTGCACAATATCAACAATAGATGCAGAACAAACGGGTATCCAAAATGAAAAGACCAACCTTCTAGGAGAGGGAGACCTGGAACTTCTCCTTTTAGGGGATCTTTTAGGAGATCGACTCCCACTGAGGCTTCTCTTGCGTCTTCTGTATTACACAAACAGGGAAAACTTGCAGATTAATCTGTAAAAGTTAGGGGCAGGCCAGAATGCATATTTTCTGGAGATCTGCATGAAAATCAGCTGACAGCCAAGCTTTACTCACCGGCTAATACTGCGAGACCTCCTGGTGGTGCTGTAGCTTTTTGGAGGAGTTTTGGATCTTCTTCGTCCTGAATCGTCTTTCTTTCTATCTCTGTGAATAACAATAACAACATTGGGACATTTAGATCACAGGAGGAACACATGGACATCCTTTTGTGACTCCATCACACGTGCATGCTAGCGTTACATTTGCTTTCTGCTTTCATTCACAGAAACACAGTTAAAGTAAGGAGAGCTTAAAACAGAGCATGTCTGTAGGTTTCAGTTTCATGGCCTTTCCCACCTGGATCGGGTTCGAGTGCGTCTGCCTCGGTCTCTGGAATGGGACCTCCTCCTGCGAGGGCTTTTGGAACGCCTCCTGCTTCTGGAACGTCGCCTCGACCTGCTTCTGGAGCGCCTGCGACAACATACAGTTCAGCATACAGTTCCTCAAACAACCACCACCTTCAGCCTCAACACGCACAGTGCTAACCGCCAAGACAAAGGCAATGTGAAGAGTAGGTCGTTACCTGCGCCTCGAACGAGATATTGATCTCCTCCTTCTGGACCTGGAGCGGGAGCGAGAGCGCTTCTTTTTGTTCTCCTTATCTGAAGAGAAGTGAAACAGGTTTGTTCTCAAGGTACATAATATCAGGCAAAACTTAAGAATGCTAATCATACCACAAAAAGAACAGATCGTGTTAAAAAAAAAAAAAAGGTCCTGTACACTCGCCAATGGGTGTTACAAAAGATGTACTCACTCCTCCACTCTGCACAGAACTCATAGGCTCACTCTCTATTCCTCCTCCCTACTGCTGAGCTGGAAAGGGAGGTTTGGGCTTCTGGTGGTGCTACAAACTTTAGGGAGGAGTGTACCTTTACTTATTTAGCTTTAGGCACTCACTTCCAGGCTCAATAGCAGCAGAGATGAGCGACTGGGCTTCTCTCACTCTTTTCATGGCCTCTTCAATCTCTTTGTTTGCTGCGTCAGCCTTCAGACCTGCATTCATATTCATGCTGGCAGCCAGTGGGTTCAGTCTGAAGCAAGGGGCATTGGCATGATAAGTATGTTTAAAGACCACTTAAAGGGGACCTAACAGAAACACTCACTGTTTCAGTGCTACATTTGGGTATCTGGATTGTCTACCAACCCACAGTAGCTGAAATAAGACACTCCAGTCAGTTTCTTCTGGACAGCCTATGTTTGAATACATGTGTTCTGATTTTCTGATTTTGAGCACCTATTACAGACAATGTAAATCTATTCTAGTAGACCCCTAAAATATAATTATAACGGTGAAAATAAGCATAATAAGTCCCCTTTAATGCAATTTTGTCAAAGTGCAATGTATCTTAAAGTCAAGAAACACTGCAGAACAACAATGTAATCAAAAAATGTTTTGGGGTGAATGGATGAGAGACACTGCTTGTATCTTTGTTTGTTTGTAAAATGGCAGACTTACTTTGGATCAGTCATGAACTTCAAAAGCTGATCCGCCGCCTGCAAGTGGACAGTGACCAGAAACGTCAATCAAGACAAGGAAACGACTCCTATTATATTTAAATATAAACAAAGCAGAAAATAAGTATCCTCACCTGGGGGTTCATATTAGGACCTGCAAATCCAAACGCAGCCATTGCGTCCATATTTGGGCCTCCAAAAGGATTCCCTCCCATCTGGGATAAGGTTGAGAGTACAATGCCATGTAAAACTTGGATTAATTGGAAAACACAAATACATTTTCACTTGGCGAAAACAGAACATTATAAATCTTACTTGCTGATTGGGCATTGGGTTGGGTGTTGGAAGTAGTCCCCCTCCTGGCAGAATTCCTGCAACTGCATTTGCTGGCGCCAATAGTGACAAAGCCTTAGCCTCATCTGGAATAGAGCCTGCAGGAAAACAAAATGGGCATTAGAAGAGGAATATTATGTTTGCGCACGCATCAACATTTTGGAGACATTTTGAGGAGGAAAAAAAAAAGCTTCTTCATTTTTTTCTTCATCGTTTTGTAAACATCAACTTCGTTACCTTCTAAATCAGAGAAGTCCCCTAATTAATTTATTAGTTGCTGTGGCAATACTATTCCTGGATAATATCACACTACTCCAATGAACACTGCCAAGAATATCACCTGAACACGTTTTTTAAGTCATGAACCAAACGTTAGCAAGCACAGCGGCTTCTCCAGTTGGGTGTGCCCTCATTTTTCATATAGATGTTTACTGAAACAAGCGACTCACGTTGCCGGCTTCGCTATTAAAAGCACACAGAGAAAAAAGAAAAAAAAAAAAAAAAGAAAGAAAATCGAGGAGAAAAAATATATAAAAATAAATCAAAATAAAAAGACTTTCAGGAATTTGTCAATAACGCAACACACTATACAAGCTGCGTTTCTACTTACCCAAAACACTTGTCAGCAGATAGCGGTAAACACTAAACAATTTAAAGTAATGTGTTGGCTACAACTATTCTTTATATAACCTTACCTTTCACTGCTTCAATGAACCTAATGTACTACAGCTGCTAATTTTATTTGACAAACTGTCAAATGTCATTTGCGACCTGCTTTTGATTATGAAATGGTATACAATTATACAAATGATTCCATCCCAAGACAACAATTCTCACATACAGAACCCACAAACAACCTAGATACAGACACACTGACAACAATGACAACATTTTTTAGAAGGAGGACACAAGAGAGAATTTGTTTGTAGGAGACAAAACTGTTGGGTGGTATTTTCAACAGGGCCTGGTATACAGGACTGGCTGAACCAGGAAAAAGAACTGTAAAACAATAACAACAACAAGAAGACGTCTGTTAAAGAGAGGGTATTGTAACACTGTCAAATGGGTATACAAAACAGTTGGTGGCGAGATCCCGTGCAGTTAAACTATGAGACAATTTGGGAGCACTTTATGCAAGGCCAGAATGAATTTATAGGGACAGTTAGTCTTCAGACTGTTAAGTTTCTGGTGCATTAAAGGCAATTCTGTAATTGAGTGTGTGCAATATTTTCAAGCCTTGAACTATAATTTGGCTTCAGTGTTGGTGTTTCATCATGTGAAGCCTCTGTATTTAAACTGATGCGGACATGCTGCAGAGTCCTTTGCACTACAATTATGCTTTTCCCACCTCAATAACTGATTAGATTGGAAAGTCTTTTCATTCTACATCAAATATACTTGGCCAGTCGTGAATCAGACGACCCTGGAGTGTCAAAAAAATAAAAAATAGAATGTAGACTTGATGCCAATTTGTGCCTCTGTCCGTTATAAACAATCTACTTAAATACCTAAAAACATAAAATGAGAAAGAAAGAGAAGGCAGAGAAAGAGGAGATGACAAAAAGAGAAGGGGGCGGGGCTTGAATGCTTGCTGGCCTTTGCATATGTTTACAATCCCCTGTTGGCAGGCAGAGGACCACTTTCAGCCATCAACGAGGGGGCTGCTTTTGCCTTCTCCACTACAAAAATCACACACACACACACAAATAACAGAGAGAAGTTTAACAGAAGATAGTCCAATATGGGGGAGAAAATAAAATGCATGGTTAAGTGTACACACAACTTCATTTCTGCATTTAGAAATGTGTGCAGCGCCCTCAGCTTGTGAATGTTCCCATCCTAGTCTGTAAAGCAGACTTTGGTATACTGTGAATTTTGAACGCAGTACAAACGTTTATGGGTAGAGACATACTGCTTGATAATTACTTCTCCAGTCTAAATGCACTCTTAACAATATTGTTGTATTTTGAGTTTGAAAAGTTCTGTGGATGTATTTATGTGTTGTACTACCACGGTATACCAACAATCTGACTCAAAGAATATCCATTCAACAACTCTGCCATGGGATTATGAAAAGAATATAGACAATGAAAGGAGCGGTATTAACGGTGGCATTCCAAATATAGCTCATACTGAGAGTCCATAATATGAACTGACCCTGGTCACAAACTACTAAAAAAGGCATACTAGGTAAGATTCACCCATAAATATGCAGCCGATCTGAGTCAAAAGAAAAACAGAACTAAAGTCCAACCATCCCACAGTGCAGATTGGAGCACCGCTCGCAGGCTTCAGGGGGTAATCATTTGCTGAAATTAATTTTTTGGTATTTACTATACCAAAAAATTTAAATGTGAATTTAGGAGAATTGGAAAGAAGTCCGTAAACATATATTTACACTAATTGAGTCAACATAAGCTAAGTTGAGGTGAAACTCTTACTTAGTATACCTTTAAACCACAGGCAAGATAGTTCAAATCATTTTACCCCTTGTTCAGTGATGGTTCATTACATGGAAACAATGACATATGACCACTCGTACATGCAAGTAAAAAGGGAGGCCAACCTTCAGCGAACGGAACAACAATCAGTGCTCTGTCCACAAAGACGGTGTTAGTCAAATGTTGAGACACGCCAACAGACTCTGGCTCCTGGAACTTTACAAAGCACACACGGGATGTCACTGGCATAGGAGAATCACTGTTGAGAAAGTAATTACATAAATTAAAAATATGAATACAAATTTTCAACAAAACAATGTTAACTGTTTTTGAAAATAGTTTAGACTAGTCCGACAGTCCCGTGCAGAGAATATAGATTAACTTCAGTTCGTTTTATTGGATTTGGATTTTACCAAATGTGGCTAGCACAAGGGCTTGCATGTTAGCAGGGAGGGACTCCAGCTGCACTGGAGTCCCTCCAGAGACCTTTCACTATCGTATAACACCATCTTTCTTGACATTAGATCAATGCAAATCTAAATTAACACGGCCATTAACTCACTCTGGTGGAAATAACTTGAGTTCTGCAATGGTTCCAAGAAATCCAAACAGCGTCCGCATCTGTTCTGATGTTGTGCTGGGTGACACATTAGTCACTTGAACTACCTTCGTAGAGTAACTCATTGTCCACGCTGAAGTCGCCGAAACAATGAAACTTCAAGAATGCCACAGAAATGTATACTATCTCCCGGGCAATTAAACCAATTTTAAGATATCTATAACTAGCTAGCTGTCTGGCTATTGCGACAGACTATTGCGTCTTGCCACCATATTGATCATGCCAGACTCAACTGCGCACGCGTGTTGTAGCCATGGCGAGAACGGTCACTTGAAGTTATGTAACGTTTTAAGAAAGGGGTTGTATAAAGTACGACGAAGTATTGGGGACACATTGTAAAAACTTTCGAGAATAAAGTCGTAGGCTAATATTACGAGGCTAATATTACGACAGTGATTTTAAAAATATATTATGATTTTAAAAAATCATAATATTTCGAGAACATTTTTTTAAATTTTAGGCTACATGTTATTTTAGAGGGGAAATGTCAGAAGAGCAGCCTGTCGCCTGTGTTAAAATGACGGACGTGGAGTGTCTTGTGAAATTGTAGCCTATGGTAAGGACTTCAGTAGCCTATAGGTTTCACAAAAATAGGCCTAACGTTACTTGATCTTTTGGCACATCAGCAGCACCACATCATCGTTTGTAGGGCCTAACGTTACGTTAAAAGGAGTGTGCAAAAAACATCGTCTATTTACTCAGACTTAATGAAATGAACTACGCGGACTTGGAGGAGATTGCCTCTTTTATGTAGGAGGCTGGTGGTCGACTACAAGGTTCTCGCGGGTTACATAAACATCTCCCAAAAGTAGCCTATGACCTTTTTCTCGTACATTTACGACATTATTCTCGAAATCTCAGATTTTCTTTTTTTACAATGTGGCCCTAATAACCTAGTTAGTGTGCTACAGAAGTAAATAAAGCAGCAGAATAACAACAGTAGTCGGTCCCTTGCATATTCCTTGGAGCATGTTTGCCGACTAAAATATATGTTGTCCTCTGCTGTTACATGTAATAACCAGCAGAGGACACTTCTAGTCTGTGGTCACGGTAGATAAACATTTGCTACATCTATTCTCTGTGTGATTTAATATGTTTAATATGCTTAAAATATGTTCCAATACCATAAAAACGTCTCGCATCAGATATTTTCGATATACAATAGTATTGTATATAGTTTATATACTATTGATATACAATACTATTTTATTTTAGGCTATATTCCCCAGTCCAAAAGCACGTTTGTAACCTCATATTTGGCCCATCATATTGGCACTAATCCAACTGCCCTCTCTAATGGTGCTTTTTCCCAGGAGGCACAAACACAATGCATCTTTTGTTTTGAGCCTATGTCGAGCATAATCCCAGTCTGGATTATGACTGCATTGAGGCAAGCAACTGCAGTCACCCTGTGTGGCCGACCAACCTACAGTGTACAGTGGTAGTAACTGCAAACAGAAATAATTGGTGTGATTACTAACACAAAAGAAATGTACACCAAATAAAATGTTGATTTTCAGCTTTATGTCGGTAGAGCTAAAACTTTATTCAAACAAATGAAAGAGAGAGAACGTAATTTTATGTCAGTATAGGACCCTAGTAACAAGGATATTTATATATATGTCAAGACAAGTGATTTTTCCCTCTTTGGTAACTTACATATTTTCTATCTAACACAAGCTTGTCAATTATGTTATCATGGTTAATATGTAATTGTCCAACTCCCTCTAACTGGATCTAAACGTGAACAACTGTAACAGTCACATGTGCTATTGCAACACGTTTGCCTGACAAAGTTCTGAATTTGTGAAATGTTTACTGCAATTAATCCGGTTACGGAGGGGGTTCTCACTGAGTCGACTAGCGAAGGATATTGGCACAATGGGATTCTTGTTCAGTGTGCAACTTGATTGGCCAGCGGCCTGGTTTATGGCAATGAGTGCAGTGACTGTGAAACGAACTACGAATATAAAACCCCTAAATCCATTGGGACATCAGAGACTTCCATTTCACAAGGTACTGGGGTTTACCTGTATCAGTGTGCTTCCTAATCAAGAAGGAACAATGGTCAGCAGGTATGTTAATGATTTTTATTTCATTTAATTTCTGCCTGGTTGAATTAATGTCATAAACAACAAAAAGTAATCTATATTGTTTTATTTTGATCTTTGTATAAATGTTATTATAACCTAATCCACTTCACAATAGCTTGAGTGCTTAGTTATTTGTAGCTGAAATTCTTAATGAAGGAACTAAAAGTTCATGTTGACCAACTTCCATGTCATGAAAAGTGGATGCCTTGCAATACAGGTTCTGACCATTTGAACATATACACAAAACCCATGTTCTGTAAATCAGTGGACTGTATGGAACAAACTAGATTCCAATATTTTTTCATTTAAACAGATTTGAACATCCTGCTGGGGGCTACAAGAAGCTCTTTGAGACATGTGAAGAGTTATCTGAGACCCTTCCGGCAACAGTCACAGGTTTGGCATCGCTCTGCCATCAGCATACCAAAATCCTGGGGCCTTGTTTCCCCATGGCCTTGTTGAGCTTTGTCTGGTTAATATTAGCGCACACTATGGAAACACGAGCTAAATAGGCATATAATAGGCTCTAGTAGATACTTGTTTATCTATAAAAATGTGATTTTCTACAGTAGATATTAGAATTAATTATAATAATAATGATTAGTATCTAATTAATATTAATATCTATGTTGGTGCTCTACAGGTAGGATTCCTTCATTTCTGAAAGGAAGCCTTCTCCGCTTAGGACCTGGCCTGTTTGAGGTTGGAGATGAGCCTTTCTATCATATTTTTGATGGCCAGGCATTGATGCACAAATTTGACTTCAACAATGGGCAGGTCACATACTTCCGAAGGTAAGAATAAATACTTGTTAATAGGATTAGCAGGATTAGCAGAGCGGAACGTGAGAATTACATTTAAACCTCGTGCTATAAAACAGGTTACTGTATATTGTGATTAATAGAGACTTAGCACTGTCTTATCTTCTGTAAACACATGCCTATGCACACTTTTATAGGCATTCAGTCCATTATTGACAAAGCTATCTTAATAGTGTTACAAGTTACAACTATAATGTATTGTATTTTAAATATATAATCATGTGATTTGTTTAAATGTTGGCCAATTAATAATGTTTTAAAACAGATTTTGACTTATCCTCTTAATTCAGGTTCATCAGAACAGATGCTTACGTGAGGGCTATAACAGAGAAGCGTGTGGTGATCACCGAGTTTGGCACCTGTGCTTACCCTGATCCCTGTAAAAACATATTTTCCAGGTTTGTAGCCAATGATTTAGGTTAATAATAATGGCAGAATTCTCCACTGATATGAAGATGCACTCTCTCAAAATTATAATAGTTTGGAGGATGACCAACGGAGGAGAATAAACAAAGAATGTAAAAAAAATGAAAACAAAAAAATGTATCTATTGTTATCGGTTGCTATATTTATTTCACTGATTACTAAATTGACTACATACAGAATAAATACATATTGTGTTTTTGTTAGCATTGCCTTTCTATTACACCCTTAAGCTTCTTTCCTCTTTGCAGGTTTTTCTCTTACTTCAAGGGTGTTGAGGTGACAGACAATTGCCTTGTGAATGTTTATCCCATTGGTGAGGACTTTTATGCTGTGACAGAGACCAACTATATTACTAAAGTCAACACTGATACCTTGGAGACACTGAAAAAGGTGCAATAAAATGATCTTATGCAATATGCTGTTTTATGATCTTGAATACATGTATCTTATTTATTCCACAGATTTCCACTTTTTCATAACTACGGCTATCATTTCGGCATAACATTAAGCTGTGTTTATTTTTAGTAAAAAATAGAATGTCAATCATGAGGGCTTTTTCTGGCTTTTTCTGGATTATGGAAGTGCATACTATATACCATAATAACATGTTCCATTCATATGCAGGTTGATATGTGCGACTATGTTAACATCAATGGAGTGACAGCTCATCCCCACATTGAGAGCGATGGGACTGTGTACAACATCGGGAACTGCATGGGAAAAGGAGCAAAGCTGGCTTACAACATTGTCAAGATTCCTCCCACACAGAAAGGTTGGGACTGCTGCTATATTAGTTGATGATGCAGTGAACTTAGACTGTGGCGTTACACTACAGTGGAGCAAATGAAAATCCGATGTGTCTCTATTTAAAGGTCCACAAAGCAGTTTTTCCACCAGTTTTACACACAGCTGTGGAAATATGAACCTTATTGGTAAACATGGTGACCTCCACAGCAGGGGTCACACGCTGTGTAGAAGAAAATAGCTCATTCTGTATCTACAACACAATTTGAATCTCCTTCTTACATTAGTGTACATGGTTTAAAACATATTTAAGATAATATACATTCATTTTTATGTACATTGAATCGTTGGTCTAAAACATCACAAAGGATCATCACTAGGGATTAAAAAAAATGCATTACTTCTTAACTATTTGGGTCACAAATAAATCTTCTCAGTGGTACAGCTATAAAAGTTGATTTTAATTATATTTTGAAAATATAAAGCCCTAAAATTTAATTGAAATGAAATTCATATAGAAAACTTTAACTGTGAAAACGTTAAATAAAGTTTGTTTGTTTTATTACATTCAATGTCAAATATATATAAGGGTGATACAATGTCATAACTGTTTACAAGATCACAACATCCTTTTAGATAAGTTGGATCCTATTGAGAAGTCCAAGGTGGTGGTACAATTTCCCAGTGCTGAGCGATTCAAGCCCTCATATGTGCACAGGTTAGCAACGCATAGATGCATGTTGTATCCATAGTCAGAGTTAAACATTTTCACATAACTGACTGATTTCTGTGGTATCTCTCCTTATCAATACCAGCTTTGGCATGTCGGAAAACTACTTTGTGTTTGTGGAGACCCCTGTGAAAATCAACCTGCTGAAGTTCTTGAGTGCCTGGAGCATCAGAGGTTCCAACTATATGGACTGCTTTGAGTCCAATGAGACCCTGGGAGTAAGACCGTGAACCAGCTGGTTCCTACTTCAAAGACCATATCTTGTATTGCTATATCTTGTAGTAATCCTCGTTTATTACAAGCCTTTCTATTATAATATTTCTTTTAGACATGGTTCCACGTTGCCCGAAAGGACCCTGGAGAGTACATTGATCACAAGTACCGGGGGGCAGCAATTGGCATGTTTCATCATATCAACGCTTACGAAGACCAGGGCTTTATCGTCTTTGACCTGTGTGCATGGAAAGGGTAATTAACCGGAAAGCCTAATGGTGGAATCAGGATGCTCTTATTAGATAGGCGACATTTTTATTTGTAGTAGTTAACAAAATTAATTAACTTTGTCATGTTTGCCTCTTTGACATATAGTTTTGAGTTTGTTTACAACTACCTCTGGCTGGCCAACATGCGTGGCAACTGGGAGGAGGTGAAGAAAGCAGCCATGATAGCTCCTCAGCCCGAGGTGCGCAGATATGTTATCCCCTTGGACATTCACAAGGTAAGTTGGCTTTCCTGCTCGTCAAGTTGTCTCCACTTTACCAGCCATGGAAGTTATAAGGTTCCCTATTATTCACTCCCTGTGCATTGGCTTAATACAGGAGGAACAGGGAAAGAACTTGATCAGCCTGCCATACACTACAGCCACAGCCACCATGCACTCTGATGGAACCATCTGGCTGGAACCTGAGGTGCTGTTCTCTGGACCTCGCCAAGGTGACAACACACAGTAAAATCTTGCCTACTCACCATTAATAGGTCAATTATTTGGGGGGCAGGATTTTTCCGAAAGGTCCCGAGGTTCAGGATCTTGTACTCCATCCGCTTGTAGGGCATGGAGCACAAAATCCTGAACCCCTACCTGCACCCAAATTCACTCAACCACAACATTTTCCTTACATTCTTACAATGATTTTCAATGGCTGAAATGTCATTTGCACATTTTGCAATTTCAATTATCTTTTTTTTTTGTTAGCCTTTGAGTTCCCTCAAATCAACTATAAGAAATTTTCTGGGAAGAACTACACATACGCATATGGCCTGGGGCTGAACCATTTCATCCCTGATCGGGTAAATAAATCAACGGTCAGTAATTCAGTAAGTGGATACAGTAGTCATTTTGGTCAAATCATGTTTTGATAACCCCTCTGTAGATCTGCAAGCTCAATGTGAAAACCAAGGAGACCTGGGTGTGGCAGGAGCCAGACTCCTACCCCTCAGAACCATTGTTTGTACAGAATCCTGAGGGCGTGGATGAGGACGATGGTAAGTCCACAAGACACATTTCAAGAATCACGTCACGTCACGTTTGGCAGGTTTGGCAGGTTTAAGGTGAACTGCATGTAATTAAGAGGGACATCGTAATATGTGAGCGGCACTGTGCCTTGCAGGTGTGCTGCTGACGATCGTGGCGGCTCCCGGGGCACAGCGGCCAGCGTTCCTCCTCATCCTTAACGCCAAGGACCTCTCCGAAGTCGCCAGGGCAGAAGTGGAGTGCACCATACCTGTTACGTTCCATGGGATGTACAAACCCTAATGTAGCACTTCATTGTAAACAATAGTCACCCAAAGTATAAACTAGCTCTGCATTAGAACACGTTAAGAGACAATAATGAAATAACTTGTATCCTCATGCCAGAGGAAATCAAATTTATCAAAAATCATCTAATTTGAAAACATGGTTTGAATGGAAACTGAAGATGCAAGGGCTTTTGTCAGCTGTGATCTTCTAAAGAATGAACCCTAATGTAAGTAAAATGTAAGTAAATGTATAATGTACCAACATAAAAATAAATGGATGTGTTTGTTCATATGTTGTGTGACTACTCCATGGTACTCCATCAAAAGAAAATCAATTATATTATTTTAATACACATTATTTTTGGTTGTTTGCGATGACCCACAGCATAAAAAAAGGAATTCATGTCACATGTCATGATTTCATTTTAATCTTTTTACAAATCTTATTGTTTCACTCAAAGTTGCCCCCCCTTGTAATCTTACTTATATCACCAAAAGTATGCAGAACTTAGCTGGTCACACTACTGCAGCACCATAAAGCTGATTAAGTGTGTCAATGGTTCTCAAAGAAATATCCATGTTGCAACTTACAACTATTCTAATTAACTCTTGTAAGGGAATGTAGATATATTCACAAAGGTATTATATAAAAGACCATAAAAAAACGAAGAACAAATCACTTGGTAAACCCAAATTTTTACCGACAGACGCCCCGTAGGCAAATTAAAAAACCGAGAAAGGATTTCTATCCGAACGAGTACACAAATTTAAGATGTTTGAGCATCATCAAACTCTCCTCAACACTATAATGTAATATAGATTTTGCAATTCTGTAAACTGCCAGAAATCTCCATCAGGAGGCTTTGCACCTACCTCATGTCAAGTAGTATTATTTTTATTTTAGTTTATATATGGATTATAATAAAGTTTTGACACCATGCATGTATGTTCTTTCTGATTTATTTTGTTTACAATGACGGCTTGTTAGCCTTGAAAACAATAACAAAATAAGATTACAGAAGATAACATTGTTTTTTGAGTCTAGAATAAGTTCAAACTGAAAAACACTGCAAAATTAAGCGTTAGGTAAAATGTTATCTCAGATGCAACTTTCACACCGCAAAAGAAATCTTTCTCATAAATCAGTTGGGACAGAGGTTTGCATAGTCACGCTAAAACCAGTGTAACAGCTTAATATTAAATTTCATTAGTCTTCTACAACAAAAATGTTTAAACTGAAAATGAAAGAATGTTAATAGAGAAAAGGACAGTCACGGTAGCAATAAACATTTTCATAAATCAAATGGAAACCAATACACTGCAGCCAAGTTAACCACACTGCAATAAAGCAACAAAAAGGAAAATCATACAGTGTATTATAACAGCAAAAAAGAATGTGACATTGCACTGACTGTAGTAGTGGATTCAAAAAGCAAGGCGCTCATTGTTAAATCCAATTTATTTTCTCTCTCTAGATTGAGCGAACCTCTGTCCCTTTACTTACACACAAAACACACAAGGGTCAAGACAAGCAGAACAAACCAGAGGCTGACTACTGGATCACAAAATTAAATACATCTTCAGCTTTACTTCAATGTGGTAAGTGACCATTGACAGAATTGAGAATAGCAACTGTAAATGAACTTCTCATCGCAAGAAATACGGGAAAGAAATATTGATATAGTGCAAGGTTATAATTATGTATATATTAATATATTGTTTCCATTATACTCCTATAGGTAAAGTGCAAATTTATGGATCAGATGAATGTGTGTGCAAGCATTTCTTATTTTAGACTGATCCACTTGCCCATGCAAATGAGCCCTTTACATTGGTGCCAGCTAATTTTCACCTCTTCGGGTAAAATGTTTTGGCCTTACACAAAGAAGATTCTAACGTTTTCATCATTTTAGAGTGGGATGCTTTCCAGGCCTCCCCGGCTCTGGCCATTTGGAGTAGCAGTGGCGCCGACATGGTCAAATGGAAAATCTATACGTCAGAAAAGTCAATGGTCATGTAGACTAGATCTCTATCAAACATACACTATGCAATCCATTAAGAACAACTTTGGGTGCTTTCTGCACTGTGTGCATACTTTTGTTATTATTTTATTTAAGGAGAGTGAAAAGCTAAGCTTCCTCTTAAAGGTGTAGGGTGTAGCACTTTAAAAGGGGCGCTCCTCTGTCACATTATAGAGTGGCTAGAACCCCTAATGGTCAGCCAGCTGGTTAGAGCCAACCAGTGTTTTTCTTATTTTGGAAACAAATTCCAACAGGAGTGCCGCACCTGCACTCACACAGATGTCATTCAATAAAAGCTGGGTCCATTTGTCAGGGTTCTGGGGGCAAATATAGTGCAATCGAGGAGTGTATCTTTAATATTACACTAACTGCATAAACTTAAGTCTTTTAGACCCATTTCCCTACAATGAGTATTTTTATAGTGAGCGCAGATATTAAGCAGATATGGCTAAAGTCTTGCGAATGCCTGCTTTGTTTGTTGCCAGATGAGGTCTCAATTTTAATCAGAATAATTTTTAACAAAATGTAGTACATAATTCAGCAGACCTAGCCCTCTAATGAAATGGCTGTCAACTACGGCCAACAATGTCATTTGCATCACTGAGACCTGCTCAGGTGGAAACTCTGAGCTAGCCCATCAGCCCAACTAATCTATCGCAACATCAGCAGAATGCTCTCCATCAACAGTAATAATGAACACTACATTAGAACAACCAAGACACGTTTGCACAGAAATAAAAAGTTGTCTTTGTGGCTTATCAACAGCCTAGCTAATTTGGAAGGCCAATTTTCTATGCCTGTTATGTGTTAACTGAAATCACTAGTATCTGAATAGTCTCTCATTTAGTCAAAGCCATACACAACTTCGCTGCTCTCATGGTGGATTTGTGTGGGTTAATATGGAGGGGTTTAAGGGGGGCACAGTTGATCTTAGAATATGGGGAGGTGAAAAATTGAGAATCAGTTGGTCTCGTAGGTGGAGAGCAGTGCGGCATCCACAGGCTCCATGCATGAGGGGCAAATAAAGGATCTCATCAGCCAGTCGTCTATACAGTCCATGTGGTAGATGTGCATACAAGGCAGGAACCTTATGGGGTCCCCGTAGACAAAGTCCATCATACAGATGACACACCTGCAAAAAAGAAGGAAAAATAGTAGTAAGGTAACTATTACTCAGTGTGAAGACAATTTGTAATATGTGCAAAGTGCTCACTCTCTGATCTTCTTCTCAGATCCGTCTTGGCCTCCATCATACACGCCCTTTGGGAGGTGCTGGATGAGGCCAATGCGCTGAGCAATGCGGACCTGTTCCTCTTCTGTTAACTGGGTGGCCAATCGGGTCTGACTAGGCGTGGGATGGTACATGGGCATGTTTGCCTGTTCCTATAAAACAGAGAAACCTTGCGTCAATCCAAACAACACTCAAACAACTTTACTTCCATTTATGGAAGTTTTGTAGAACATTTGACTATATATATATATATAAAAAAATCTGGTACAAACCATTGAAAATTAAAGTGCTCTATTTACATTATGCTAGGATCGCAAGAAATAAATTGGCTCGACATTCTTATTTAGACATGAATGTAATGTAAACCGAACATAACATTGAAAAAAAACAAGACTGCTTATTTTCTGTTGTTTCAAGTTCTGTTCCAATCTGCTTTATATTTTAGTCAAAAGTATGTTTTTAAGTCTCAAACAATGTAAGTGAAGAGAGTCACAAAAAATGTCCACATGAGACTAAAATTCCATTTGGGAGCAAGTGACAGTATACAAAACTAAAATAGGGAGTAGGCTTAGTAACCCATATTTTGATGATAGTACAAACAACAATAGAATCTAACGGCCAAACAAGCCACGTTTTATAGATTCGCTGAACAAAATAGACCAATGCATAGAAGCAAAAAAACTATTTCTCAAAATGATCAGCAACTCAGTTCGGAAGGCTGCTTAGATTGAAAAAAACAACAACAGTTAGTTCAGACAAAGATACACATTTTTAACAATGTTAAAAAAAACAACATAACTTTATAAAAAGGTAAATATATGATACCCAGTAATACATTTCTGCACACAACAAAGGGTAGGCCTACATTTGGAGTGTAGTTACCAAATTAGATTATGCTTAAAAACACAAATGACATTACAATGACATTAGCCTAAACCATCGAACTTTTGTAATGATGACAATCTAAGAATTACGGCACAAAAATCGATCTGGAAGAAAAGTGCCATTATCAAGCCGTTCACCTGGTAAGGCGGAGGTGGCTCCAAGTCAAGATCTGCCCCATCACCATAACTTGCCCTGTCTGACTGGGATTCATGAAGCAGAGAAATGTCGTCTGATGTCGGAGATTTCAGACAATTGCCCATGTCTTTCCTTTCTAGGTTCCTGCTCTACAGCTTGCTAGCAAGACAAACACCTAGCTTAAAGTGCGTAAACTTGCTCCTGGTAGTGTTTTTGTCGTCAATTGTTCCTTTCAAAACACAGAATTTAATTCCAACTACAAGTATCAGATGTCATATGCAGTTTCTTACATATACTAACAACACACCAATGATCTAAGCGGCGGTCCGTGCTAGCTGCTAGTTAACATGTTTACACAGCCTACTTTAAAGCACAGCAAAACAAAGAACTCCCTTGCTAAGATATGCTAGCTGGCTAACTAGCTGATTATTCGCTAGCCAGCCGAGCTACTTCCTTGACAAATATCGCTCATTCCTTTGTAAGGAAACCGAATTTCGTCGAACTATTCACGTTGACAACATCCGTGATTTTAACATAAACCACTGTAGCTTTTATGTTTTGTCGACATATCTCCCTTCTAACTTCATGAGTAATACCAACAGTCTGCTTGCTCGCTGGCTTTTTTTTTTTTCTTTTTCGTCAACCCGAGGACATATCGGTCCATTGGAGATGACGTAACGGGGTTAGTTTGTTGTCCTTTGTTCACCGCTTCTACAAATTCATTGGTTGATGTTTTCAAACGTCAAACCAGAACGTGCTTGTTTATTTTAGGTATTTCTTTGGTTCCAGTACAATGATTATAAGTGCTATGCATACACGTTTCATAACTAATTCACAAATACATAAACCAACGTGTTACCGGTATTATAATTGTCATTAATGTGTCCTGTGCAGTCTTGCTAAAGAAACTGCAGTTTTTAGGTTGGGTCTTAACCTGTAGCCTGGTTAAACCATCCTGATATTGCAAGCAGGATTTGCTTAGTTTTAAAGCGGATCAAATCCTAGAGGAGGAGCTTGTAATATCTTGATGGTTTAATTTTCAACAGGCTACTTAATTGGCACTTTGTGACCTTAATTACAATTACAATTAGGTAATTTAGCAGACGCTTTTTCCGAAAGCAACTTACAATTACATGATGCTATTACATGAAGCAGATAGGGGTTAGGCATCTTGCTCAATGCTTACAGGTAGGCCAGCTCTGGGGAGTCCAACACCTAGACCACTAGACTATTATGCCCCCTTAATTGTATTACAGTTCAACTGATCTCACTGCTATTTAGAAAAACACGCACACAAGATGTACAACTTCAAGACACTTTAATTTGTATATACAACTATTGTAAAAACCAACAGTTATGTGCATTCCAAGAATTTATGATACAAATCTTTGTATTTTTGGTTAAGTGAGTTTCACAGAATTGGCCTTAATCTGGCACATAAAACAAACAGTTACCTTAAAAATGAATATTCCAGAGACTTTTTTTTTCATTTTAAAGGTCATCAGCTCAGGTTAACTTCTCTTTCAAAATTTTACGGACAGCATATTTATTCTGTACATTATTAGTAAATAGATTAATTTTAATTTGGTGTGCAATGAAGTCAATGATTTTTCTACAGTCGTTGTCTGCAGTGGTTCACAATATTCAGTAAGAATAAATTGTTGCACGTGATAATAGACGAAAGACAGTTTCAAAGCATTAGCTAGCTGTTCACAATTAAATGATTAAAAGGCTCAAGATTCTCAGAGGCTAATAGTAAATATAACAGAAAATGTTTGTGTAGTTCTAGGCTCTTTTCCCATTTACTGGGGGTCCATTTTATAATGGCCAAAAGACAGACATTTTATAATGTTTTTTAACCAGCACTTATCTCTAACTTTATTAAAAAGAAAAAATATATATTTTTAATAAACTTTTATTTACTTTAGCAAGTGTGTATTATTATAATGAGTTGATCAAAGTTCAATGATTAATGTTCAAGTACTAAATGTCAAATTTTGAATCCATGTTTTATTAGCAACATTTCAACTAAAAAGCCAAGTAACCTTCAATACTTGGAGGTGATCAATAGAAAACAAAACCAAACAAACAGACAATTCTGTGCTCTCAAAGAGCTCTTTCTTTAGACTAAAAAAAAAAACAGCATTACCCAGTTTTATTCATGTCCATATTGACTAATAAGATATCAGTTGTCCATGATTCTCAATGGACAACTGTATTTATCAGGTTCAAAGAATGGCTATAAAATCTGTTACAAAGATGTAATGGCCATGATGTATTTACACAACCAAGCATTGTATTTAAAAGTAGCTGCATTTCCCCAGTTTGCACATAGTTACATATTCACACACCCCACAGACATACACTGTTAAGAGAAACACCTTCAGAAAAGACAATATCTATTTACACATATTATATAATCCTATTCACTCCGCACATAATCCTATTAATTCATTTGAATTTTTCCCCAAATATTTCAGGAATATTTGAAAGGAATATTATTACTTCAAATCATCAAAAAATAGGATATAGTTCATGTTTTTGGGGAGTACGTTTTTAATTCACATACAACAAACATCCAAAAGCATTGTAGGTTTGAAGCCTTGACGCAGAATAAGTTACAGTACATTGTCCCTCCCTCTGTACACTCTAGTGTTCTGTCCTTATCCAAACGCTTCATCATCTGTTTTCTGTCCCTAGCACCTGTCGTCCTCCTCTGTGTCACTAAGGGGGTCGCAGCCTGAAACTGAGACGGTCTGTGCCAGGCGTTTCCGGAAGTGTCCGTTCGGGACTTGCCAGCCGGTCCGCGAGCGCGGCCGGGCGGAGCTGACGGTGTTGGAGCGTCCCAGGCTGTGGGCCACAGCCGCCTCGAAGGTCAGCGTCTCCATGGGACCGGAGGGGTCCGGACTGTGGTCTCCCTCCTGCGAGGCCAGGAATGGCTCTGAGGGATAGCGTCGCAGAGGCCCAGCCTCGCTCTGTCTCTCAGCGGTGGCCCCCACCCGGCCCTCCCGTGTTGGCTTACCGCGCCTCAGGGTCCCTGGGCTGTGCCGTTCGTCCTCGTCCTCACCGACGGAGGGCTCCGCGCGGCACACAAGTGGGGAGTATGAGATGTGCGGGCGGGAGCTCATAGGGGTCTGTGATAATGGCCGTCTGCCACTGGGGGTGCTGGACTCTGAAGTGGAAGGTACGGGACTTTCTGAACTGTTACCCTGCAGAGGAGAAAAAAGAACACAAATTAGGCTGAAATCAGTTTGTTCAGGAAGTGTCTATGTCCAGAACACCAGTTTCTGTGGAGCCGACATGTGAGATTTTTGCTCTTGAGCATTTCTGTGTGTCTGTACAGGCTATTTGTTGTATATGAATGGCTTGCCTGTTTGTCCTGGGCTTGTGTTCTCTCTATACTGGAGCAGCGTGAAGGCTGCAGGCTTCTTTCTTCTGAGTTACAGCGAGATGCGTCTGGAGAGAGGAGGTGACAGCGTTCCTTGGACCGGCCACGTTCCCGGTGCCTGTCGCCCTGCTTCCAGTGGTCAGAGCGAGAAACTACAGGATGGAGAGCGACAGAACATCACTGCATTGTGCAGAACACGAGTATAGTTCTTAGTGGGCGTAAGCAGACCACAGAAAGGCCAAAATAACGTTTATACAGTCAGACCACATGACCATGCGATAGTAACAGATTAATAAGACCCACCTGCAGCCTTGTAGCTTTTGTGACGAGGTCGATACACCCGCTCAGGGCTGTTGTCCTCTGGCCATAGACCATTCACCCGCTCATCCGCAACAGTGGATGCAGAGCGCTTCATAGAACCACTTGCAACCTCTGTCTGCTTACACGTGCATGCCAACAAACACATAGTAAATAGCACTATGCACAGACAATGTTGAACATTTGTGACTACTTTGAAATTAGTTTTTGATTTAATTTATACAGGTTGGGGTTGGGAAAATTATTTTTAATAGATTGTAACATTATTCTCCATGTCCTTCCCCATTCTGGAGAGAGAGATTAGTGAAAGAAATTGACGTGCCAGCATCCCAGAAATATACACCAGTCTGAGTTCTCATTAGCAAAGCATTGACCCTCAATCCTACACCCAAAACGTCTAAAGTAGCAAAATACTGCATTTGTGCCATAATCCCAGTCATTTCCTCCAGGACACAAACACATAAGACACAAGCTGTCAGCAGAGTCCATGCAGCCGCTGACGTCCTCACAATCCAGAGGCCTTAGCCACAGGGGGATGTGTGTTTCAGAGGGCTGTACCTGTGACTCTACAGCCAGACGGGGCATGGAAGAGGCCCGCAAACACAGACCCCTGCCTAGTGGGAGCTCCAGTGGGGCTCCAATCACCCTACTGCAGGCCCCCACCTAGGTGAGTAGAGACAAAAGAGGAGGGCAAGAGAGCTTGTATCAGGCCAGTCCATCCTGGGACTGCCTGTATACTGATGGCCTTAAATCCAGGATAAAACAACAATTTCATCACTGGGCCATCAAAGCCCATCCTCACTGCCGGCATCAGTTCCATCAAATCTAGTCAGAAGCCATTCCAGCCAAAGAGTGACAGATAACAACCAGTAACAATCATTTGAAATGAGCAAGAAAAGGCAAAATCAACAGCGAAAACAGTTTACAGGGAAAGGAAGACCCTCTTGTTTGCATTTGAGGTACATATGTACGTACAGTCATGAAGGTCCTGAACTTAACACCAATAGCTACACAAACAGAGCCAGAACCATCTGTCTCATGGCCCAAACACATTCCTCCAAATTGACAGTTCACAAAGGGAGACAAACACTAATATGCAGCCGTCATGGCAAACTTGTATCATTCCTCAAGCAGTCACCGCAAGCCAGGTTAACCAGACAGTATAGACACAACACAATGATTAGACTGCTTCTGCCCTTTTCAAACTCCACAGGACTGAAAGGTAATCTAGGACAGGAGCCCAGGGATATAGCAATGCCGCTCTCTGTAAGACGCTAAGAGATCGACATTGACTGGTCAACATATCAACATCATCAATAAAAATGCACATTCATCTCTTTCAAGTGTGATGCTGAGGTTTAGAGAAAGATTAAGGGAAGCTAAACATTGCTGAAAGATACTAAGTATCAAAATATCAATATGTATACAGCAAAAGTGTGGAACTATGGAAACGGTTAGACTATTTACTGAAGAGTAGGTCCAAGGTAATAAAGATTATAAGCCTCTGTGATGTTTGCATGCTACTACTGCTCCTTACCAGGTCTTTATCAGTGTCTGAAGGAATGGGCGGCAGAAAGAGTTCCTGAGGTGAGATAGGACTCAAAGCCAAAAAGCCTCCCCTTGTCCTGTATTGGGACAGAAAAACGCAGTGAAAACACACGCTTGCACACAAAACCACACACCAGCACAGCACCACAGTGCCTCTGCAGAGACTCACAGGGCTGAACCAGCACTGTGGGCCATCATCGGGAGTGGCTGGGTGTTGGAGAGAATGTCTTCTGGGAGCGTAGAGGCGTCCAGACGCTTGAACATCAGGTTGGCTTTCTGAATAAAAACACAAATGAACAACCAGCTGGAGTCACAGACATTCCCCTGGCTTGCTCTTCCGTCGCATGTTGCCCAGTATTATTGATGGAGCAGAAGAGATCACAAGAGTGTGAAAACCTGTGCTTCTAGTTGCTGCCTGAGTTTCTTGGCTTTATTCTGCTTGAAGTAGTCCATTATCATCATTGAAGCATAGATCTTCCCCACTGTCATGTCAGTATCTGAGTTGGCAGACAGAAACACGTATTTCAATGGGAAAGCATACATCCACTTATCCACACACAATAATACACACAGCACTCGCATAGTAAACCTTGCATTCATTTTTTCTGATGCTTTTCTGAAGATTTGTATTCCCTACTCTCACACGGGGAAACATCTAGAACAATCAAATATATGTTGTTAAGTCTATGTTTTGTAAACTTTATATATAAACATACAATGTTTGGCAATTTCTTCATACATGTTTCTAGACACTTGCTTTTTACCACATTATGTACTAATGTAGCCTACTATTACAACTACTGTAGGCCATTTAGCAGATGGGTTTATCCAAAGTGACTTATAGTGACTGTTACAAGTATTAAGGAGCAGGTAGGGGTTAGGCACCTTGCTCAAGGATGCTTACAGGGCCTAATTGTAAGCATCCTTGGCATGGTATATTGGGGACCGACCCCCCGACCTTTAGGATGGGAATCGACCACTAAACTATCTTGCCCCCTTGTAGGCTCCCTGTAGGCTATGTCACATACCAAAATATATACATGTAGTATTATATATGGCATCTATTCTGTTCAGATACAAAGCAAAGAAACATTTAACAGTATATGACCCTTTTTCATATTGGTATAGCCTATAAAGTACGACACAGACCTTTGTTGATGGGAACCAGTAGGTCCAAGGTCTTCTGGGGGAGATACGGCCAGATGACACTAATCTCCTTCTGCAGTTCACTATCCAGAGCAATACGGTCCTCACCACCTATCCCGTGTATTCACCCGAAGAACAAGTCAAGTCCCTTACACCACACACCAACGCCATAGCCTTCAACTGTAAGGCCTATCATGAACACTGACCTCTTGCGATTTTTATGTCCAGAGCTGTGCGTATGAGAGACATCAACGTGGAAGTGAAGTGGACAGTCATGTCTTCATCTACAGGCATGTTCATCAGCACCAGCCTCTGAGAGGGACGGAGAGGAACACACAGCGGTAAGGGCAGGGAAGCGAGAGGAGATCAGATGTGCTTACCACTTTCACTGAATTGTATTCTGGATTCACGCCTTCTGAGGGGAATGGATTGAGTCGTATAATACCTTATAGGCAATCTTGGCAGGGCATTTCTTCCCCAGACCCAAGGGCGGGGACATGTGGGTCAACATCTCATACATGGCAGTGTAGTGGATACGGCCACTTCAGAGGAAACACAGACGATAAGCCAAAAGAAGCACAGATGGAGGCAGAGGCTGGTTTAATGCTAGAAATGCCCAATGCATTTGTCAATCAGTGATTTAAATATAAAATGACGGTCATAAACGGGTTTTCATCTTCCAGCACTTTAGATAAATGTGTGTACTTTAACAATATAAACATTAAAAAAAGGTGTTAAAACAAACATAGCCTTAGTTGTCGATATTCTTTTATCATGGCATTGCTAAAGCATTTTCATTATAAACACAGAGACTGCCCTCTGCTGGATAAAGTGAGAACAAGGACAATATCTAGGTTGCTCAAGCATGCTGAAGCTACATAGTAGTAATGTAGGGTTGTGAATAACACCAGAACTCACCAGGCAGCTCGGTCATACTCCCCCCAGATGCGGACGAACTCGTCCAGGTGATGGGGACCCAGGATGGAGGAATCCCGGGTCAAGTACTCAAAGTTATCCATAATCACAGCCACAAAGAGATTTAGCATCTAGTGGATGACATAAAGGCACATTCAGAAGAGTGTCAAAGGGTTAACGGACTAACATAATCCAACTTCTATTTGGACGGACTGACCAGGAAAGAGCTGAAGAAGATGAATGAGACGAAGTAGCAGTATGCAAAGTCTGTCCCACAGCCTCCCTCGTGGTCTGGCGACATGGTGAGGGGGGCTATGGAGGGATCTGGTTCACACTCTTGGCCTCCCAGACATGACAGCATGATTTCCTGCCAGGACTCCCCTGTTGCACTCCTGCAAATGGTAACAAGATAGACTTTTAGTCAACTTACAGGTCACTCTTGCTGACAGAATCAGTTGACAGAATGCATGCTAAAAGGTATTATAATTAAGATTTCCACCTTAATCTAACCGTACCTCAATCTAGCCTATACTTCCAGTTGTAAAGATATAGCCTGAAAAGTCTGGAAACTCTCAATTAAAAACTGTAAGCCAGGCGGTGTCAATAGGTGTCAATCAAATCATTAGCAGGTGATTGGACCACCCTCAACCAATCAGAACAAGGGGGGATTTTCTGAATACAGGCACCTAATTGCTAATTGCTTCAACTGACCTACCCACCTGGACACTGATTGGTCAGTGGTTGTCTTCCCAGACTGACACAATTTAAAAAAATGTTTTCTTATAAAATCAGGATGGTTTTACAAGGCTAATAAAGATATGTTTGCAGTGTTAATTTCTATACAATTCACACATTTTCAGTCATTCTTTTTTCATTTACTGTTACTGTGACCTTTGTTATTAGACTCCTTTCTCTCCTCTAAAGCTTGCTCCCATTTTCTGTGGTATCTGGCTCACGCAGCTTTTGTTTGGATTCAGTGTTTGAGTGTCAATCTTACTTAGTATACCTTTGAATATTTTAAATAAAATAGTTGTAAAAAACAATACCCGATACGCATACCTAAAGAGTAGCATAAGTGCACTGAAAAAGGTCTTGAAATTGTTGTGCTGGTTGATGTGGCTCTCATCATTAAGCTTGATATTTCCGAACACCTGTGGATAGTGGGTTTTGGTAGTTTGGAGTTAAACACATGCTATTTTATCTTACCTAATGGGAGGAAGTTTAACAGTATTAGAAACAATACAATACCTGCATTCCAATAATGGCATATATGAAGAAAAGCATAGCAATGAGAAGACAGACGTAAGGAAGAGCCTATAGAAAAGACAGAATACGTTAAGTTAATTGAACTTCTTTTCATTGAACAATCTTTAACACATTGGACATACACTGCTCTTCTGCAAATAGTCTAACAGCTTCCATCTATCATACTTTAACTGTACACATATTTATGTTTTGATACTATAACGTTATGTTGCTATGTGTCAAATTCCTGATTCCTTATTCTTGATTCTGATGTGACTCTAAAAATCTGTTCTAAAAACTGCAAAACCCACTATTGTATGTGTGAAAAATGTAAAAGCACTAAGAACGTCTCACCTTAAAGGATTGTACAAAGGTCCACAGTAGAATACGAATGGTGTAACCTTGTCTGAGCAGCTTAATTAACCTGGCCGCTCGAAAGAGTTTCAGGAAACTCATGTTGATGGTGTTCACAGACTGACAATATGAAAAATCAGCATGTTTAGGTAACAACTCCAATTAAAATATCATTACAACTAAAGATATCACATACCTGTAAATCCACAATTATTTCGGTAATACTGCCAAGTACAGTGATGAAATCAAAAATATTCCAAGTATCACGAAAGTAGTTCTGTGGGAAAGACAATTAATGAAGTCAGTACACCGTACATAAATAAAATCATTTTCATTCTAACTGGAAATGAAATGAATCACGCCAGTGTTTCCAATTCATTTCACTTAATCTTCTTTTTTCTTGCTCAATGACTCACCACAAATCCAAAAGCCATAATCTTGAGTACACACTCCATGGAGAAGAGGACAGTGAAGGCTGTGTTTAGGTGCTTTAGGACCGTGTCATAGGCTGCTGGGGCGGAGTGGTACTATAGGCAAACAACACACAGTTGTATACTGTATATGTTCCGGTATATATGTTCCATTCTTATCAACTGAAATATGCTAAATGTAGTAATTTACCTTCATCATGAGAACCACAGTGTTAAGGGCGATCATCACAAGCACCGTGTACTCAAATGACGGCGATGCAACAAAGTGCCAAAGTCTGTACTGGAAGGTTTGCCTGTTCTGGGGCATGTAGCGGGTCATAGGCTTGGCACTCATGGTAAAGTCTATGCAAGCCCTCTAGTAAAAAAACAAACAGAAAGAGAACAAATAAACACACAACAAAACAAAGAAATAAACAGAAAAATGTTGAATAATAGTAATATATTTAGCTATGAAGTCAAGCTCCCTTAACACAAGACGCTGTGTGTGTGTGTGTGTGTGCACCTCATTTTTTTCCAAGCTGCACTCCTGAATCATCTTGTCTCCCTGCTCCTGGAAGGTGATGATGATGAGGGCCACAAAGATGTTGACAAAGAAGAAGGGGAAGACCACAAAGTAGACCACGTAAAATATGGACATCTCCATCCGGTTCCCCCGGTTCGGACCCATGTTCTCTTCTGTCACGTCCGTGGAGTGCTGAAGGACCCTAACCCAAGAACGAGGTTAAAAGGTTTAGCTTCAAATGAAGACTTGTAGGAAGTCCATTAACAATGTGTGTTCCATACTGTATGTGTTCCAATTGAAAATTAAATACATTAGCTGTGGCTAATGTTTACAAAATGACCGTTTCATTCCATATCCAGAACGGGTTTGAACTCAGTAACATCAGGCCATGTTTGGCTGTGGTTAAGTACCTGTACCATGTAACAGTGGTTCTCATGGTAAAAAAATAACTATGTTTTTACAAGGAATTTGTAAAAATACATGTACATTTGCTGTTGCTTCGCTGCCAATGGTGTCAAGGTGAAAAGCATTGTGGGGCATTTTTGCCTGTGGAGTGTGCAGTGGACGCATTTTTTTCATTCTTTAATACGGATGGCGGTGTCATTTGCATCCTGAACTCGAGTACTATAATTTCACGCAGGTAGTGTGCAGATAGTCTAGAGTGACTTGGACACAATTCCTCCATGGATGAAACATTCACTCACTGCGGCCACCCCTCGCCAGTAGAGACGGTGAAGAGCGTGAGGAGTGCCCAGCAGACATTGTCGTAGTGGAACTCGTGTCTCATCCACTCCCTCGTCTTCAACTCCTTCTTGTCTCGCCTGTAGTCAATGTAGTGGCCTCTGTGGGGAGCACAGCATCCCAGAGGTGATGGCTTCACTTCATTTACCTTTTTAACCATCAGCTTTAATGAAGCGAAAGCTATTAAAGCTTTGCATGTGGCAGCAGCCTCTGGAGGTTCAACATATGTAGGATAGTTGGATATTTATTACAATTCTTTTGTATGGATTAAAACTATTCTTTAATCGCATATATCAACTTTAGTGGGCCTACATCAAAAATATTAACACAACTACTACAATTACAAATGAACATACATAGTGGCAAGGAAGCCCAATAGAAACCATAAAGATAAAATATTGGATTATTATATTACATTACATTTCCGGCTATATTTATCAGATAAATATTTGTGGATTTGAAGATTTTAGGAGAGCTCATGGAAGCTGTCTGAGAACTGCTGGAATATGGCTTGACAAAATAAGGTTATCAAATACATTTTTTATTAATACTGTATGTATTCATGTATTTATGTGAACAAACATGTACTACAATAATGGATTATGGGAGAGGTTTTAGATAGGCACTCACTGGCATTCCTTTTCCGTATTCATAGAGCCATCAGTGCAATAGAAGAACTTCCCCTTGAAGAGCTGCACGGCAATAACAGCGAATATAAACATGAAGAGCTGGTAGACAATGAGGATGTTAAAGACATTCTTCAGAGATGTTACCACGCAGTCAAACACAGCCTGAGGGACAGAAAGACAAGAAGAGGGACAGGCAAGGCAAAGAGTCACAGTCTGTCAGAGTTCTGTAACATAACAATGCAAATATACTGTAGACTCAAAGGGAGTGTATGTGGTGGTATAGGTGTCTGTTTAGCAACTGCAACGATAGCTGCTGTTTGTGCTAACTTCACAGTTTTCACTGAAGTGAGAGGCTAAACAGCTAGCAGCTAGCGCCAGGTTACAAACAGACTGATACCAAAGATAAGTGGTTCGGTACCTTGAGTTTCGGAAGCCTCTTTATGGTTTTAAGAGGCCGCAGAACCCTCAGAACTCTGAGGGATTTTATAGTTTTGATGTCTCGCCCTTTGTTGTTCCTGTTGATGGACAGTGTATCAAGACCAGAAACATACTTACAAATCAATACAGACGGTCATTTGCATGCACACATGTATTTAGCTAAAAAAAAAAATCCTTACTAAAATGAAGACATTCACACAAGTTCATGTGAAAAGAGATTTCAAACAAAAAACAAAACTAGGCCTTGAAAGATTCAGAATACCAAAAACACAATGAAGTAGTGAAAAACAAACGGAAATACGAAAATAGATAAGAGGATATGGAAGTAAGTACCCCATCACATTCCTGGGAGCCCCAACAGTGATAAAATCCACAGGAACAACAGAGAAATTGAGGCATAAAGAGAGATACAACATGATCACATCTCAGAGGATCACAATTATATTTACAACATAGAAAATAACACACAGTCTTCTATGGCACAAGAAAAAAGCACACATGCAAACAAACTTTTTTTTGCTAGTGGAAAAAGACAGGGCTATGCATTTCAAAGGCTGTCTAATGTTATTCGAGGTCCGTGTGTATTCTAGCTTGGCACAACTGATGCTAAATCGAAAGAAGTAGTAACACTTTAGAGTAGCCTAGCTGTTAATGGTGAACACACTTAATATTTATATAATATAACAAAATATATAATACAATATATTCCTATGTTAACCTCTATTAAGTGTTATGTATTAAGGAACTTGTACATTTCCTAATACTCATTTATAAATCACAATTTAATAAATAAATCACATATTTAATAAATAAATCACATATTTAATAAATAAATCACATATTTAATAAATAAATCACATCTAAAGCCATCTACTAATGTTAACAAATGTGTTGTAAGATACTGTAAATGCCCTATTGCCCATTTAATAATGCTATTACACTAGTCACAGATACTCATTATCATTATATAATATATATAATATTATTTACAGTATATTAGTTTTCCCCAAGAATTATATATACAAAACATTATAAATAAAAACATTTATTTTTATTAATTTAGGGGTGTACTACATTGTCTAGAAAACCACGCCTCATCCCACATTTGAAGACATAGCTGAGTCATTATCAGTTCAATAAACTTCCGCTGCATGAGCCTATATGTTGTATACAGTAGGCCACTCAGAAATATATCTACTGCAGTTGTTAGTCATCATCAGATTGCACTGTTTTGTGACTCACGTTAGAGCAAAAGCTATCAGAGCGCCCACCACCACAATGAAGTCCAGGATGTTCCACAGGTCTCGAAAATAGGAACCATCGTGCAGAATGAGGCCCTGGTCAATCATCTAGAGGCCAAATATGCACCGACACAGGAACATACATATGGGGAAGAGCACACACACACGCACACTGGGGTAAATCCACAAGAAATTGCGTTTGGAGCTTTAAAGATGTCGTCACAGAGTAGGAAGCATCATTTTGACCTTCTCACCTTGATAATCATTTCAAAGGTGAACACTCCGGTGAAGACATAATCAAAGTAACGGAGGACCTAGGGAATTCAAAACACAGTTACTACAGTATAAACTGTATAGTTGTTATTTTATAGACATTCTGGCTTGTTGTATAGAGGAGTATAGAGTATACAAATTAATACAGCAATATTCTGTGATCTGTTTATTCTACTGTGTTATTCTACTGTTGGCTAGTGAACAGCTTTGGATTTAGGTCTGGTTAAAGGGCTATTTACCCATCATGCCCTGAGTTGATCACTATTTCTTACATTTTCCTGCTTCCACTTCAAAACACAAGTTCTTTGTGCAACAACACAACTGAACAGACACAAAGTCAAAGGAGATGGACTTTGATCTCACCTTGTTTCTGTCTGAGTTAGTGCACACAGGATCCTCAGCTGCCAGTGCAATACTGCTGGCCACAATGACTAGCAGAATAGTCATCTCAAAATAGCGCAGGGTCACCACGTAGTGGCAGATCCTTCTGATGCTGTGGTTCAAACAAAGGGAGACATGTTAAGACATGTAATGCACTGAATATACAAGCCCAAGTAATAACCAAAATGTGTCACCCAACCAGTATAGCCTATTCTATTTAATTACAGTTTTGTTTTAATCCATTAAAACCTTATTTTATTCCAAATGAATTTCGATTGAAGATTGAAGATGGAAGATGGGGCTGGCACTTCGCTGGAAATTAACAGACAGGCGGCGAACTGCATTAACGTAAGGTGTGGCATATGGGGTAAAACGATCATCAAAAAGGTGTCAGATGTCTTGCCTCATGGTGCAGCCAAACTAACCAAGGTGAAATCAAGAGGGGTCTGGGCATGCTCAGACGGCGCTGAGAAGCGCTGTTCCTAACTGTACATTTCGGTTTGTTTACTGTCGTTTATATTTTGTCGAGTGCTTAACCAACTTTCCAGCGCAGTTTCAAAGGTGAAGGTGTGTCTCGAGGTTCTATCACTGTCTTACGGGTTGGAGGCCTTGAAGACGAACATGCTGTCTGGAGCCACGGGCTTAGGAGGGGCCGGCGGCTCCTCCTCCTCCTCCGTCTCCTCCTCCTTCTGCCCAGACTGGAGGGCTTCCAACTCTTTGCTGTTCACTAAATCAGAAAAAGGGTTTGAGCCCCACCAGGATGGTATATTTCAGATACGAGCCGCGTGAATCATCGGTGGGATTGATTCATCGGGAAAGGGCTGTGTGCAGAAGTGGGCACACCGTTAAATTATCAGGGACACCCTGGGTAAATAATGCAGCATGATGCTGAGACCACACCGCCCACGGTGCCAAGCTACTGTGGAAGAGATGAGACATTGACATGTATTTTAGTAAGCACAGGGGTTCTCAATGTGGGGGTCCAGGATCCCCTGGGGGGCATCGCATGATGAGATAACTTCAAAACTCTAACAAAATATGAACTGTTAGTATTTTTTAAGTATACCCTAAAAAAGCTATGGACATCATTTTTGTGGGCCACGATTTAGAAGCGACTTAAAGTTCAAAGGGACTTACAATAAGTGCATAAGATATTGCCGCGAAAAACCGTTCGAGTCCTACCTACCTGTCATGGGCGTAAGCTCCAACAGGGGCTGCGCAGACATTTCAACGACCGTGGCGCCCTCCGAGTGGCAGGTGTCACGGTTCAGATCGGCTGGGTGATTCTCGGAGTCAGGGACGCCGACGGAGAATTCTGTGGCCTCAGAGGCTGGCTCCACTGAATAGCTCTGACAGAGGGGGTCATACTGGTCGCCCTGCCCAACCTCAGCCTGCTCCGCCCAGGTACAGTCCAGCAGGGAAGAAGGCTGAGCTATTGGAAGCTGGTCACACTGGGGAGGCTCAGGAATGTCTCCACCACACACACTGACCCTGAAGGGGAAGACATTATGGGATTCAAGTCAAACTAAAGGACAAAATCAGGGCCGCTGTACAATTGTGAAGACACATAATACATATACTGAGTAAGATTTCCACTTCTAGTCTACCCTATTAACTATCCAATTAACACCCCATTGACTCTGTTAGTAGCTTCTGTTTGGCTCTCTGTTTTGGGGAGGGCTGGAGACACAGAGCAGCTCTCCAAATAGAGTCTGACTGCCTTTGTTTGCCTGTGTCTTCATGAGTGTCAGTCTTACCTCAGTACACCTTTAAATCTCAGAAGGACAGGCTCACCTTCTGAGCTCCTCCCCCACGTCTGCATACGGGTTGACTATGAAGGTCCCACAGTCGCCCTGGACTGACTCCTCATCCAACTCAGCCGACTCTCTCTCCTCCCGCTCCTCCCTCTCCTCCTTGTCCTCGCTCTCCTCCAGCACCTTCCGGTCCTGGCTAATGGACCGCCTGGCTCTGGGCCCCTCCTGCGGTGCCTGGGTACAGTCCAGGCTCTTGGCCTCGGTGCGAGCCTCGCGGTGGCGGTGGCGCCTGTGCCGCGCCCCCTCCTCCAGCCCCGGGGCGGCCCTGAATTTACGGGCCATCCTGTGCCTGCCCCCGCCCGTGGGGCGATGGTTGGCCCCAGCGGCTCTCTCCTCGGGCAGGGCGAGGAGCGGTAAGGGGCTGGCCTCCGGAGGCTCGGGCATGGGGATGGCGATGGACATGGGGGGCTCTGGCAGGGGCATGCCCACAGACATGGGAGACTCGGGCAGGTGTGCGGGGCTGGCCCCCGGGGAAAGGACGGGGTTATGAGTAATGCTGGGGGTTTCAGCCGTGTCCTCCGTGGGACTGCTGAACAGCTCCTCTTGGCTCGCCATCTGACGACGCTTGCGCAGCTGGTTGGCTCTCTGCTCCCACACGGACATGTTGACCTTCCTCCTCCTCTCCCGGCGGTTGGCGAAGGCGTGGGAGCCATTGGGGGGCTGCTCCTCTGCCGCACTTCCACCGTCTTCCTGCTCGTCTGGAAAGTTTGGTCGCCCCCTGTGGATGGCTCGCTTCCTGTATAGGTAAGGTCTTCTTCTCCCCCTGCGGTGCACAACATATCTGGCATCAGTGACCCAAATCGTAGGTATTATTATTGACAAAAGATATGAAAAAAAAATATAAACCATACCATAGCATACCACTGAATTAAAAATAGTTACAAGAGCAATTTCCAATTAATTAAAATTTTAGGTGATTATTAAGATTACTGATGATATTAATGTGCAAAATGCAAAAATTGTAGGCTATAATTCAAGTGTAAAAATACACATCCAAAATTAAAAAAAAATACCTCTTAAGGACAAGAACAAATGCCACAAACCAAAAGGGAGAAATGCAGGATTAAAGAACCAAATATTGTGAAATTTAGAAAACTATTTTTACTTAAAAAAATAGATCAGGGAAACTCAAGGAAGGAATACTGAATGACAGAGATGCAGACAGTTTTACTTACTGGTGTTCAGACTGGTGTCCGTGTAATCAATGAATGATTGTTTGAAAACAAGACATTAGAGATTTCCAACATACAGTAGACAGAACAATTGTAGTGACACAGTCCAAAACATGTAACCATAGTACAGTACGCTGTGGGTGAAATTCACCCTAATGCAACTTGCTATCAGTTTCTAGTTTGTGAATTTCTATTTTTTTTGGCCATTGAATACTATTGCATATTACAGTTTAAAGCCTCTACGGACAACCTTTTTTTCACTATTATGACAACTTTTATTAAAATTTGGTAGTAGTTAAAAATAACACAGTGATCTTAATGTAGCCGATCAAGGAAACTAAATGTGAGTAATAATTTTGCGCTTGAAACCCTTCCCGGTACATATATTGTATCTACGTATTTCACAATGTTTTTCTCTGATTCTACAGTATTCTGTACTCTGCATTTGACCCAACCTAACTACTAGACCCAGGGAACAATTCCAGTTCTAATTACAATTACAATTAGGTAATTTAGCACGCTTTTAAGACGCTTTTATTCAAAGCGATTTACAAATACAGTGCCTTTAAGCCATCCTGATTTGTCAGTTACATTCAAACACTGGACCACCTTCAACCAATCAGAACCCGTGTAAAGATGGTTTTCTGAACACAGGCACTTGACACAAGCAGAACCAGAAACCTAACCATAGAAACCAGAAAATCCGATGGTAAAAGATAGCGAGCAAGAAAGTTCCTATGGATCCAAATCTAAACAGTGATAGTGTCATTTTGCATTACGCAGTACACATACAGTAATCTTAATTACAAGCTTGTAATGATCATGTATTGCAACAATGTTGTTCGTAGGGGCTTTAAAATGTCACTTTGGTGGACATTTCAAATGCTAGCAGGATGTCATGCATACAACATTTTGGTCAGTGTCACATAACAGGCATAAAACAAGACAATGTGATGGTGGCAGAATTACACTGTAATACACCAGAAATGCCAACGTGTTACCTGTGAGTGGTACAAACAGGAATAACATTCAAATTTTATATAAATGGTACAATTAGTGTCTTCAATTAGAAAGTCAAGCTGACAATATCTGAGCAATTACCTCATAAGCAAATGTAGGCCTTTTCTCTCCTTCATTAGACTAAAAATAGTACAGTTTATATAACAATATAACAATATAAAAACACAGTGCAGGGTAACTCTAATGGGTTGAAGGCTGACAGCTCGAGGTCAGCTGAGAGCTCAAGGCCTGCTGAAGCCAGTAGAGGTTTAATGTCTCACTACGGACAGCACATTCTAACTTCTTGGCTCTACTGGTCTAACAACCAGGTCAACACTGCCTTGGATGGCCATGCACTATTATTATCCCCCAGAGCTGTCAAGAACGGGAAGTTCATTCAGGAAGTTATTCCAAAGAGCTACAAGTCATGATGTTGCAGACCAATTTACAATCACTGTCTAATAGAATTCCAAGCAATTGTCCTAACCTTGCTGAGACAATCTGGAAAGAGTCATGCTTGTTAATCAGGCACATTCAATAAACAAATATCCACATGCCTTTCTTTGCATTCACCATGCAACTACAAGGGAATCAGAAACAGGCTGTTCTGAGGGCCACCTACAACTGGATTTTCAAGAGAAAAGTACTAAGTACTAAGGCATCTGCTGATATCATTCGAAGTACTATTGAGCAAATGTAATGCTGAGCTCCTCTCTGATGGTAAATGTAGAATGGCAATCAACGCGAGGAGCACTGTCCATTTTCCCGCGGCATTCAAAGCCTCTGCTTTAAGTGACTTTATTTAAAATGTCAACGTGATTCTACTAACGCAGCAGAAAACATGACAGTTAGCCTTCTTCAAATGAAGTGACACTCTTCAATTCCTTAATTAAGAGGGTTGCTTTGGGAATTGACCTTACATTGGAAGACAATAATAACCGCGTGAGGACTTTGAATGCTCTGGGTAATCCACTCCAGAATGGCAGTTTTATTAGGCATTGATAAATGACTTACTCAGACAGCAGGCCATCTCTGCCCCTTGCATATCTCTGGTTAAAAAACGCCTCTTCCTCCTCTTCATCCTCACGAAGAAAAATAAAATATACAAGTTAATTAATTAAGTACACTATAATAAAGCAGGAACAAATGTATAAATATATCAAATAGCATACTGTAGATGAAACTGGATAAGTGGGCAGTACCTGTGACCAATTCATTTTAAAATGATATACATTTTATTAAATGAAATACCTTAGTCAGTTCCTGTGCGTTGGCTAGGTTATCCACAGCAATGGCCAAAAACACATTAAGCAGCGTGTCTGTTTACAATGGTCAAGGAAACCCTGGAATATACTGTACAGCGCTAACCCATCTATTATTCTATTCCTGTCACAACTGTGAGAATGTATCCTGAAAGATATTTCACCAGGCTTAGCACTTATCAGGATAAAAATAAACCCGGTTCCCATTGATTTTTCGCAAAGGAGCACATCACTTGGACTTTTCACATGCCTTCTTGCTGCCACCCTGACACTGTGCACCTGACATTTAGTGGGAGGATTGTTAAATGTATTTTCTTTATCAGCTATGTCAGGGGTCCAACAAGGATACAATTTCCAAACAGCGTAAGCACAATGAAGTAGATAGAAGACCACATGCCGTATTGCACACCACCCTGGGATCGAATTCCATTGTACATCACCTCATTCCAGTCTTCACCGGTCAGAATCTGCAGGTAAATACGTAGATTCTTTGGTATCACACGTATTACATGCATCCCATTTGGTTGAACAAGCAAATGGTGTGAACATACTGTACATGATAAGGAAGAATCAACATATTTTTTTTCAACAAATGATGTGTGTGCTAGCGAATGTGCTAGCAGAACAGAAACATCTTTATAAGACCCATCTTCACAGGATGGGTCTTGGATTCATTTATATTTAACTTGGGCTATATTCATGTATGCGTATGCGTGCATATATGTGTGGGATGATTGAAGAGGAAGAGGGTGGAGAGCGAGTGATCAGCGATGTTTAAACTGTGCCTGGGGTGAGAAATATCCCGGGGTGCAATGTGTCATGGAGAGAAGGCAGAGTGAGAGGGTCTGTGGGAGCCAAACCTGAAACACTGTCATGATGGCAGCTGGAAACGTGTCAAAGTTGGTGGGAGTGTAATCTTCAAAGATGAACCTAGGGGGAGCGAAAGAGAATTAAAGTTGGAACGTTTATGACCGGGGAAAGAGATGGAAGATGAAGAGGAGTATGTGAAGCTATTTTCACCCAGACGTGCTATTTCTCTCTTTCTACATTAAAGACACCCTAGAGGGAACCCTCGTTCAGTCTGCGTGTGTAACAACCATTTAAAGGCATTGTGTACAAGCTATGTAGGCGTTTAAACACTGGGCAAATCAAAATGACAAGTGATTTAACAGAGCACATAGCCGCTGAGCAGACCACAGAATTTCAAGATTAGCTTTACACAAAATAGAGGATTTTAATTTAAAACTGAACATTAAATGTATACTCCTCGACTGCGTTACAGTGTCCCCAGAGCCCCCAGAGCCCCCAGAGCCTCACATTTCCACCTCAGCTCGCTGGTAATGTTTAAAACACAAATGTGCATTAAAGTGCATAGGGCTAGAGTGGCAGCCACTCAGCACTCAGGTGTGGGAGGGAAATGGGCTCTGTGTGTTTCCAACACAACAAAAAAAATGTAAACACTGGTTTCAACCACAAGGGCAACCCCAGATACAACTCAAGGCGTGTCATTTTTAAGGCTTTACCCACCTGCCTCCAAAAAGCTGCATACCCAACAGGGCAAATACCACGACGAAGAGGAAAAGCAGAAACAGCAGGCTGATGATGGACTTCATGGAACTCATAAGAGACACGACCAGGTTCCTGAGAGAGGCCCAGTATCTAGCAGAGATGCAGAAACGCAATGCATTACTTTCTAGCAGAGTAATCGTTGTAATTCAGTTACCATTGATTCCTTTTCATGAATCACCTGTAACTACTCACACCAAACCGAAGACCAGGCTAAATTCGGCTGTAACTAAGTAGGTCACACTTACTTGGTGATCTTGAATATTCTAAGGAGCCGCAGTGCCCTAAGGACGCTGATGCCAAACGACATTCCCGGTCGGAAGAATCCCCACACCACCTCAAAGATGCTGCCGACAATCACCTACATTGTACGGATACACCAGAATCAGCTTCGTATATTACCCAGATTTCATATTCTGCATCACAGATTCAACGTTTTAGCGTTTTAGCATGCGAAACAGAAGTCCACAAAGAGTGCGTATATATTTTTTGATGGACTTTCAGCTCACCCCGCAGTCAAAGCAGTTGAAGGACGAATGGAAGTACAGTCGAAAGCCCATCCCGTACATCTTCAGGAACATCTCAGCCAGAAAGAGTCCCAGGAAAACAAACTCTGCATAGTCTGAATTCAAAAAGCACAAGGCGTCCTTAAAGGAGGTTACAAATCCAATATCTACTCAAGATGATATTTTTCAGGGCGAATGAATGTTGCGTTATGTTAATAACATGATTTTAAACACAGTGAGTGAGTGACAACACAGTTATCTCATCCGTAGGCTCGCTCTACAAACTACATGGACATGCTTCCCACAGCACGGTTCGAAAGGCCCAAAACCTCACAGAGAAAGACGGAGAGCCAGTCGGGCTGGTTGTGGTGCACGATGGCCACGCAGAACGTGTTGAGAGCCACCAGGCTCAGCACGATCCAGTAGAACGTGTCGGTCTTCACCATGCGGCGGATGGAGATCCGCAGCATGCGCTCCTTCCTGCGCATGTAGGCGGCGGGGCCGCGCCGCCCGCTGCGGAAGTTCACCCGGGAGCGAGACATGCCTGCGGTGGGGAAGGCCGAGACGGCGGACGGCGAGAAAGATTAGGAGCACATTTAAAGCTGGGTACGACAACGTAGCACTGTAAATATGTTTACTTTACTGTAAAGATTTACAGTAAATTACAGCAACTGAACCAGTTATTATTATTTCATTCTTCATTAACACTTAAAACGATTCATTGTTCTCTTTCCAAACCCAGACCCATAGTGGATACATGGTCTCAGAAGTAGTAGCAGTTTGTTTACAGTAGTACACCGTGGCCTTACTTGCAGTAGACATGTCTGCATATTTGTCTTCCCCAGGGCCACCTCTGCGGGCACCCGTCTTCTTGCTGGTGGCTCTCTTCAGTACTAAAACACATATGATATGACACATGTGCCTGTGGCAGCACCACTCAATAGGTAGCGGTCAATTAAAAGATATGTGATAATGTGTTTGTGTGTTGGTGTATGTGTGTGTTTGTGTGTTAAGCTTTAGAAATTGGAGTGCTCTATTTGGCCTATGAAACAAACTGCATTGCCTATCAAAGACATACCTTACCCACTTTGTGAAGGGTGAAATAACTCGACGTAATTACAAATCCAATATGAGAGAGGACTTACCATCCAATGCTGATCTCCCAGAATTCTTATTCTCCTCTGCAAGCATGACCTCCTCTGTGATTTAAAAAATAAAAAAATAAATAAAAAGGAAGAAAGCTCTGTCCAGTCCAAAATGAATTGGAAAAGGAATGATACTAGAACTGAGCTCCCTTGGTTCTATAAGCGGAGATACAGTACACACCAGGAGAAGTTTTCACTTTGAAGAACTGAATGACCTCCTCCTTTGCAGACAGAGCTCTCATAGACCTCTCTGACTAATACGTATACATTCACTTGCTCATTCTGTGGTCTTATTCCTCTCTTTCTCCACTTCAACTCTCACCGACGTGCGCGCACACACACAGACATTCTCTGCAGCGCACATTTTTTCTCGCACACAGACACACACACACACACACACACACACACACACACACACACACACACTTGAGTCAGTGAGTCAGTCTCACCTTTTCCTCACCCTCTACATGCGTGGGAGAAAAATAGTGTAGATTGCCATTACAGCTCAACAAAGCTACAAACCCTTAACGAGTCATACAACATGGCCATCTCTTTTGAAAAGCAGCTGGGAAAAAGGGACAGGCGGGTTGTTTCCTTAAAATCTCAGTATAATCTCACAATGTTATGTTATTATTTTGCTATATTGAATGTTGAGCTACACGTTATTCTACTTTTTGAGGCACGGCGCCCAAAGAGAAGTGATTCATCCCATGTGTCGCATGCAATGACTCACTTCCTTTAATAATATAAAATGATACAAATATACATAAAATAGGGTTCAAAAGTCTAAGGGCCCTATTTTTACGATCCAAGCGCATGGTCCAAATCCACTTTTGCTAGTTTAACAGCGGAAAAAATGGTCGCAGCGTCAGGTGCATGGTTCAAAGGGGTTGTACTTAGTCTCTTAATTATTCATGGGTGTGTTTTGGGCGTAACATGCAATAAACCAATCAGAGTGTCATCTCCCATTCCTTTTAATGGGATTGCTATTATAATGGCGCATTTGCAAGCAGACCACCTGCAGCAACAGCAGGATTCCAGCAGGATCAAATATCTCGATGTACACAATAGTAAGCTTTCACATTGTAATCTTTTTTTGAATCTTTTGCATGTTTGTGCGCTGCAGCGCGTCCACAACAGTGTGTGTGTAAGTGCTTGTTACACACACACTTTCCTTAGTGGGGCTGCAATTTATGATTCTTTTCATAATCTATGCGTAGATTATTTCTTCAAGGAATCTGTGTTTACTTAAGACTATAAAATGGCACACAAGTAGACAAGTCAAGTCAAGCGAGTGAATGTTTTGTGTTCAAGATTGTTAACCTGTATTAAAAATAAAAAATAAAATGTTTTTACCTTTAGAATTTCATTTTATTTATTTACTTTTTATTTTGAAATTGCTTATCTCGCAACCCCCAGAAGCATCCCGTGACCCCTTGGGTGGTGTTTATGCAAAACAACCTGAAAGCTTCGAACAATGGCCCTCAAGGTGACCTGTAAGATTTCTCACATTAATGGATATTATTTAGTCCGGTATACCTGCTCGGTCTATCCAGGCCCGGTAGCCGTTGAGCTCTCTTTCCACCTGCTGCTGACGTCTCAGCTTCATGAAGGCCCGTCTGTTCTCAACTCTCTCCCTCTCCTTGGCAAATTCCCTGGGGACAGATTGGTTGCTCTGCACAATTTAGACATGTATACGGCACTAGAAACTCAGACACACCAATATTCAAAGCCTCATACTCACCCAGAGAGGACTCCCAAAACCAGATTCAGTACAAAGAAGGAGCCGATGATGATGAGAGGGATGAAGTAGATCCAATTCCATGTGGGGCCCAAGGCATCATTGGTCTGGACATAAATATGTGCACATGTTTTAGCTTCACCCTACCAAATTCTGTTGAAACTGAGATATTCTCTTGCCATTTAGATGTAAACATAACTACCTAGCTATTGTACAATTGTGTTTAATGTCAGATTGTTTTTATTCATTTTTTAATAATGAAGCTATTAGAGATATTATAAATACCAATTTTTTGGGGTTATTTTTCTTACTGGGACTCAGGAGCCTGTTAGGTCTGTCACAGAGGAACTCACATTATAGAGGACAGCTGTCCATCCCTCCATGGTGATGCATTGGAAGACAGTTAGCACTGCAAACAAGATGTTGTCAAACTGGGTGATTCCGTCGTTGGGCCCGATCCAAGTGTCGTTACAGTCGTACTTCTCTGGACACTTTCTCACTCCGCAAGCAAACGCCACCTCAGATGAGTCTACGGTCTCGTTATCTGCCAAAAAAACACAACGTTAGGTCACTTAAGACTATCTAGGAGAAGGGTGAGTGATCGGGAAGGCGAACCATAATATTACAGTTTTCTGTTGATATGTCATTTTATGTTCAGATACATTCAATCCTAAAGCATGTCCTTGAGCATAGCAGCATTTTTTGCTGACCCCAAAAAAGCTTTAAAGAAGAGGTTAAATACAGAAATGAACTAAAAGTCACACAATAGAGCACATACCTCCACCAAGAAAGACAAATAATACATACAGTAAACAATCATCCTTAAACTATCCTAGACTATTCTATCTAATGTGTTATGATTAATCTTAATCTGACTCTAAACCTTATGATTAAGGTTTATTCCTGAATCCAAAATCAATTTGTCCTCACTAAATCTTTTGATCTTTTAAAGAACAAACAAATGGGCAGACAAATCGGAGTGTGGATGTTGGCTATATATCGGCTGCTCCGGCATGATCCAGGTTTATATGTCAGTCCCGGTAAGACAGTTTGTGTAGGCCAGTGACAGTGAATAGTATGGTGTGGCTCATATGATTATAGAGTAGTAGTTGTCTAATTAAGAGGTGCTACATCAGCCAGCAGGGTGCAACTCTAATAATACCTTTGGGCATGCTGCTACCATGATTTATGAAACCCTCAGTAATTGAAATGTAGACATTCACAGCTGTAAGAAAAGCCAGGAAAACAGCCATTTTAGTAAACTAGTTTGTAAACAAAAACAGTTTTTTTTACGTAACACACATTTTTACGTCATTTTGATTTTAAATCTTGAGTAATCTTCCACTGTAAGACCCCTGCACAATTTTCAGCTACAGGGTCATTTTTCCAGGAACTTCAGACCAAACACCAGATTACTGTATAGATCGAAGTGCTAATACATAATGCTAATAGAAAAGCTTTTATGAATGAGGAGTACACTGTATCACTATTGTATTACCTCAATTCACAACAAATCCCAGCAGAACTGACCTGTACTTATTATTGCAAAATTCAAGATCATAGCTTTAAAAGAATATCCGTATGTTTTCATGGGTCCTACCAAGGATGTCTGCAGCTGGCAGGCAGGTGTGGTGAAGCTTCCCGCTGTAGAACTCCAGGCCAATGATGGCAAACATGAGGATGGCGAAGAACAAGAGCAGGCCGATCTGAAGCAGCGGGATCATGGCCTTCATGATGGACTTCAGCACTATCTGCAGACCTGGGGGCATTCACAAACAAGGGAACCTGACTTCCTGGTCTCATCTTCCACCATAACAAAATCATTTCTTCGTGTTACCTTTCCCGCGTCTTTGCACTAGTGCGAGCTTGGTGGAACTTAGTAATGTGACAAGTTTGTAAGTAACTCACTGGGGATCCCAGAGACTAGTTTGAGGGGTCTCAGGACGCGCACGGCCCTCAGGGTCCGCAGGTCTACTGGAATATTCATGTGTGCACCTGCAGTCGCAAGGATGCTGAGGAGCAACACACACACACACATACACGCACACACGCACACACGCACACAAACAAGCATATTTCAGACACTTCAATTCATTATTATCTATCTTCTTACAACATGAGTCAACCCACACAATTACTGCTACCCTAACCCTGTAACAGAGAGGAGACAAACGTATCCAATAATCTCTAATATAAAGGGTTAATACCGTAATTAGTTCCAACCCTGACACAGTTTGGAGACATAGTTTGGAGTTGTATTTTTGGAAAACCATTTTGAATACGAGTTGATGTGTTGAGCCTTGCCGAGATAAAGCCTACACCTAGCAGGCAAATCTGCTCACATCTGCCCACATAGCCATTGATGTCCTTCCACCCACACACAAACACTGTAAACTACACTGTGCCAACTGCAAGAAAGGGACAAACAAGGACAGACAAACAAACAATCTTTTGTTAGTGTATACCAGAAAATGTAGTGTAATTTCTTAATATTGTTTTTTTTTTTTACATCATATGATAAGGTCACAAAGTGCAGGGAATCATGAAGTCTCTTAAAGCCCTTAAAAACCCATTATGTTGGGTTATTTCAGGTTGAGCTTGGGCAGTGCTATGCTGAAGTCAGCAAATATAGATGACAGACCCAAACATAAAGAAGGTTTCAGTTGATTCACGCTAACAAGTGCAACAAAGCTGGCATAGTTCCGAGTCAGAGAGCTGTCAATCAAGCGGTGTTGCTATAACCCCAGACTGTCGCGAGAAGGGGTCTAATCAGCCAAAATACTTGGTAAGACACTTGAGTGGGTGTACAAAAGCTGTAACAAGTAACAGTTATCAAGCTAATCTTTCTACCACCACCCTTTGCTAACAATACTGTTGCACAATGCAGGCTGTTAGCAAATATATAGACTTGAACATGTTAATGTGTTTTGTCCCTTCTTCACCCAGCCTTTTAGCTGTGTTTGCTAAGCTAAAAATTAAAAAAAGTGTTTAATAAATATCATCTGTACTGTTTCTTTCTCTTAAAGAGACACACACACGTCCATACTCACATAACATTTTTTGGATAATGCAGGGAACTGTGGGGGAGGGTGAATGTGTGTATGTGTGTGTGTGTGTGTGTGTGTGTGTGTGTGTGTGTGTGTGTGTGTG
>JAOEHI010000009.1:3787898-3798621 GCA_025447815.1 Percopsis transmontana
CCGCCGCGCCCCCCCCGCCGGGCGCGGGCGGGGGGGGCGGGGGGCCCCCCCCCCCCCCCCCCCCCCCCAGAAACCACATGGCAGGAACTCAAGTGTGGGCCCACGCAAAATATCCCCTGAAAGCAGTTAGCGATAGAGTGAGAGAGAGAGCGAGAGAAAGAGAGAAGAGCAGGAGAGATTGAGTAAATGAGCAAGTGAGAGTGAGAGTGGGTGAGCAAGTGAGCGATTGAGTGAATGAGTGTGTGCTTGTTCATATGTGAAGGATATGTCTCTGTTTGCGTCAGAGAGAGAGAGTGAGAGATAGAGAAAGAGAGAATGAGAGTGAGAGTGTGTGTGTGAGAGAGAGAGAGAGTGAGAGAGTGTGTAAGAGAGAGTGTGAGAGAGTGTGAGAGTGAGAGAGAGTGTGTGTGAGAGAGAGAGAGTGAGAGAGAGAGAGAGAGAGAGTGTGTGAGAGAGAGGGAGAGAGAGAGTGAGAGAGTGTGTGAGAGAGTGTGAGAGAGAGAGGGAGAGAGAGAGAGAGAGAGGGAGAGAGAGAGGGAGAGAGAGAGAGCTCCTTCAAGGCTACTGTAACACTATTGGAGAGGAGCTCCAGCAACAATTAAACATACTGTATACAGTCTGCTAGCAGACAGTGAACTAATAGGTTCATCCACATGTTGTAGTCTGGTATTTAACGAGCGGTAACACTGTTAGGCAGATGTTAGTTTGAAGGCAAACAAACATGCTTAATCACACAATCTTTAAATTTTTTTCATTTAGTTTAAATACAAACCAGTATTACTGATAATAGATGAGATGCTCTAGATACAAGAGACCACTGTCTCTTGTGGTGTTTTTTTCACAGTTGTAGATTTAAAAATTGCTGCAGTGATGCAATTTGATGGAGCAAATTCTGAAATCCTGACTTTCTAAAATAGAAATATGCTAAATTAGATGGTAATTGAATCAGTAACATTGGTAAGTTTGCTAGTTTTGCTTATTTTGCAAGTGGTTCATACAGTATGAACCACCTACTTCATACAAGACGTAGATTATGTGTTATTATTGGCATTATTTATATTTATTATATATTTTTTATTACCGTTTGTAGTATGTATATTATGTTTGTTTTATTATCTAATTTATGTATATATTTTATTTACTTATTTATTTTAGTTATTATCTTGGTCAGCATTTCAGCGCATACCATACAGGGGTGTGAGCGCTATGAATCACTCCCTTTTGGGTCAAAAGTCAAAGCACTTTACACCACTGCTGTAGAGTGACGGTGCGAGTCTGAACATACACCCATACCTACAATCCCTTCATATGGATGCGTCATTCAGTATCCAGTATCGAGGTTCGTGCTCATGCTGTGGTAGAGTATTTGTATAAACTGCCATTGGAGAGGCTGAATTCATTACGTGTCCAGAATGCAGCCTCGCCCACACACCTCCACCTACTCAGGGAACAGAGCACCACTAAGAAAATGCACGCAGAGCAATGACAAAGCATCACACAGACAACCCAACTCAACAGTGCTCCATGAGGTCCATTAACAGGCACGCTGAAAACATGGTTCTAATGGCTACTCTGTTGGGATTATATGAAGAGGCTTATAATTACTATTAGTCCGATAATTTAGAGTTGGGTCTGTGTGTTCCCAGGGACAACACGCAACATAAACCACTGTTTATACCATTCAATACACAAACCATTATTATACAAACCATATTAATGACTATTAAGAGTTATTGAAATAATACTGTCAACCACCTACAAATTACTGTCTTTGCTACAGCAAATTACCAAGGGAGCACTAAGAATAATTTGTGTTTATGGCTAGACAAATTATAAGTAGGTTATTCGCAGCTAAACACAGCACACACAGTGTTTTGAAGGGACCTTGCCTCATTCTTGTGTGTCTGTCGTTGTGCCAGATGGCTAATGAATCATTCAGAACTCCCACCCAATTGTATTATTCATCCTATCTGAAGAGCAGCATTTTTAGCAAAGTGTCACGCTCTGGGTGAAGGACACCGGAGCAGGGCAGGAAGGGGAAAGCTGGTTCAGCCACACTGATGACGAGACATGGGCTACAGTATATGTACACACGCGCATGCAGGCAGACACAGTCTCACACGCGCAGATGCAGTCGCGCACACGCGTGATGCACGCACACACACAGACCCACACAGAGTTTGCCGTTTACATTCATAGTGCTAAAAATGTTTGCTTGACTGAAGCTATGCCCTCAGTATACAGTACATCTGTCACACATCTGGCAAACAGACCAGGTTGATAAGTTGATGTATTCAAAGCTAATTTAGAGGCATCAAATACACCTGTGGCAAACTGCTTGCCGGGGGCTATAATTGACCGGTTAAGGAATCCCAGTGAGGTAAACTGATGTTCTAACTGTGGCATTTTTTTTGGAGGGGTGCTACAAATTCCTCACTCAGATTAAGGATTTTAATTGAGCTAGAAATCCCACCAGATTCGCTTCCAGCAATTCATTAATACCAAATGAAACGAATGCCGCCAGCGCTGGCCCAGTAGCCTCGTTCTGATTCCCAGTGGGCCGACATGACACATGTGTGTCTTTTAAGTCTGACTTACTTCTAGAGTGCCGACAGAGAGGGAGAGAGAGAGAGGACACCAGCATAAAGGAAACTAGGTCATCAGTTACTAGTTCCACTTGTAGCTGTAAGATGGACTCACAATGGGCAAGACGATCACTCCTTTGCGGGCCTCCGAGAGGGCATGCAAAATATATATTTTTGGAGGGGTTTGGGGGCCTTCAGGTTTTAAAATGATCTTTTTATGTATAATTCTTTAAGCCAGTTGTATTATCTTTAATGAAATGTGCACACATATAAATTGTGTTTTGTTTCTATTTTCTATTTGCTATTGTTTATAATACTATCTTTGTCAGTGTTGCACATGCCTGCAGACACTTTCTTGAGAAGGGCTCTTAATTGCATGGATTAACTGTTTGATGCGACACAAAATCAATAATACTAGGGAGAAAAATATTAGAGAGACTTACAAGTTGACCTTTTTTTTTACAAGCTGGGCTAAATTTAACCTAGAAGCTTTACATTAATAATTATATTGGAATACATGTATTACATGCTTTATATACCAGGTTTTATATCTTATATTTATTAATTTATTCCAATACCTGAAGAGTCAGCTGCAAGTATCGTAGTGTCTTGAACACAGCACATGTAAAAGCAAAATTTAGGAAATAATGTAGAATTCTACTTAATCTGTAAATCGTCTTGGGCCTTCCTTGACCTCACTTTCCTTTGGTTTCATGGACTTTATTTCTGACCCTTAATTCTGTAGACATTTCATTCATTGTACGGATAAGTGCATTTTTCCTGTGAACTGGTAGTTTTTTTCTTCTGTTCTACTTTGCCATGTCTGTTTGCTTCTTTTCATGCTGCTGTAAAAAAGGAAACATTTTCAGGAATAAAATACAATTAATAATTTGCAAAAACAAACCCGTATGACATATGTTCACAATTTCTCCCTTTCCCCTGCATTTCATTTAGGCAGGGAAGTTTTTTTCAGGTAATTAACAGTTAGGTTTGTCTTCTGCCATTTGTATTGTTGACATCATGATCAATGGGTGGCAGTATTTTGACAAAAAAGCTTTTACATGCAGTACTTTTTCACAATAGTGATGAAGGATACTTTATGATTTCTCAAGACACCTGTCACAAAATAAGGTTGTTCGCGTTGGGCCTGTGCTAAATGGTTTACCAACGTGAGAACAGTGTTCTTTTTTATGTAAGAGGATTTGGAGAGCGAGCCGGAGATCGAAATAAAGGGAGAGAAAGAGAAGAGAAAGAAAGATGTGGGTGTCAGGTTGAAATGAGATGTCAACACGCCAACAGCAATCTTGACTGAATTGTGTTCACTTACCCAAAGACCAGCCCAGCAATGGTAAAAATGTTTACCTCCTGCACAAGGAATACATTAACAACTGCATATACCTATGCATGCACCCACACCCAGTGCTGTGAGGAACAAAGGAAACCTGACAAACTGTCTACTTTTCCCTTTTTTATTTTTTTTTTCTCTCTTATTTCTCTCTTCCTCATCCTTCTTTCCTTCTCATTTCCCCAGTGCTTCCTCTCTTTCGCTGTCGTTTCTACCCCATCTCCTGACCTTCCTCTCTGCTTTTGCATAAAATCTTCAGGGCTACATTCACACTTAATTCACAGAGGGCCTGGGGGCGAATGGAAGCAGGTTTTTAGACACAACTGCCAATCCACTAATCCACCCACCTTTCTGCTGGCTGCAAGTCCTTACATTTCCTCCAATGACTACATGTCTCTGATGGCTGTACGTGGTGCAAAATTTCATGTGCTCACATCAAGAGCAAGGATTGCTTCAGGAAAACTTTTGATATAACTCAAGGCTATTAGTGGTCTCAATTTGAAGATGAAATGAATCAAACAAGCTCTGTTGGTTAGTAGATTTATGACTCCCAAGTCCCAACTACGGTATTTACCATGTTTGAAACTCTCTGACAATTTCTTCTTAGGCTGGGAAGGATAGCCACTTTGTCACTTACCCACTCAGAACGACTATGAAGTCCATGACATTCCAACCATTCCGCAGGTAGGAACCTTTATGGAAAACAAAGCCGAGGGCCACCAACTTTATCCCCGCCTCAAAGCAGAAGATCCCAACAAAGTACGGCTCCGTTACCTCCTACAGAAGGTAATGCACAAGAAGATGATAGATAGTTAATAGACTTTTTGATCAGTGACTCCCCCCCCACCCCCCACCCCCCTCAAAATACAAATAGCGCCTTATAGCTTGCGACCCCTCCCTTGTCTGGCTAAGATAATATTAACATTAAAAAAAATATATATTTCAATATCCAAAACAATTAAACAATATTATTATAGTAATACAAGCAAACTAAACAAACAGCAAACGAATATCATTTCATAATAATCTCGCGACCACACAAGCATTTCACGACCTGTCAGGTCATTAAAGCAATTAACAAATGAACCAAAGGTAAACATACTGTACATAAAAACATAAATTCTATAACTACACGTTAGTTGTCCCTGTGTGAAAGCCTGTCTTTACACGTGTGTGTGTGTGTGAACAGCATGTGTGAGACATAAACTAACAGACAGTGAACTCACCAGCCTCTTGGCCATGGGGGTCTTATCCTCTCCGGGTAGGTGCTGCTCCAGGGCCAGAACCACACAGTTTGCGGTGATAGTGGCCAGAATCATGTACTCAAATGGTGTAAAGGCAGGCAGGTTAAGGAATGTAGTCACAGAGTAAACGCATGATAAGCACATACACCTGAGGGAAAATAATCCCACCAGCAGTGGGATTATTAACATGTGTGTTATTGAGCTATGTGTTCTACATGCAAAATTATATTGCAATGCAAAATTATATTACGTGTGCTACAAATGAGTAGTTGGAACTACCATGGCGTGATGCTGAGCTTTTGTTAAACCTACAACTCTTCAGCTTCCTTAGTACACTGTAGTCCACACGCTTGGGGCCAGGGTAAAATAATACTTTTGGTTGCATGAACCGGACCCATTCAGCCTCCGATGACATTTACAATGCTGATTTAAGTCTGCTAGCATGAATACTCCAGTCATATGGGTTTGGAAAACGTGGGTAAGATAAATTGTTGGATTCAAAATGTAGATTGTAGAAGAGTGTGGTTCGATAAAAAAACACAACCAGAATTATTCTGATTATTAAAGATTGGATAGTTTAACAAAACATAATAGTTTCAAATCATGTATTGTAACTATAACACATAGCTAAAGCATCAGCAAATAAGTAAAAGAACTCAGATGGATGGACAAGTAATGGATGCATTATGGAACCGTTCATATTCTATCCTATTGGAGATTGTAGTATCCATGGCAACCTGCTTTAAAAAGAAAAAACTACTTTACATGAAGAGAAAAAAAGTGAGTATTATAGAAGAGGAAGAGATTCTTGGGTCACTTTCACCTCGATAAGCTACATTCCTGAGCTGTAAAACAGAGGAATGATGATTGCTATTCAATTTTATTTAATTCTATTATATTCTATTTACTATTGTATTATTTTTACTACTATTTTACCATGTAGATTTGTGTAGGTAAATATATATTTTTGATTGTCTTGTGTTCGCAGCGTCAAGTGTGCACTATGACCAAGGACTTCATTACCTTTGCTGCTGCTCTGTTTGTGTATTTGATAACTAAACCTGGACACTTGCCATACACAACTGGATTGTACACATGCATGCACGTGTGCATGGTCTAGGGGCGTGTGCATGTACGTGCAACATGCATTGTTTGTGAATATATTGTATGTACGCCCCTACACTTACATGTATGTGTGCACGTCTTTCCAATTTCACAGAGCCCCCGTGAGACAGCTGCTCCTCTGGTAATAATTTGCCCTGAGTGAAAATGGTGTCACTAACTCTCAGAGCAGGGATGATATTTGGGCCTCTGGGAGTCATGGTGACTCCAAATTACCCAAAATGAATAGTTGAAAATTGAGAATACTACAAATGTCCCCCTTTCTTTCATATTATCTTTTGCTTTCCTCCCCTGGCCCCTACAATTATGATAACTATTATTAATTATGATAATAACAAGAGCACAATGGCCTAGTGTCTCATATGCCAAGGTGGTTCTGGGTACTACTTATTTTGCATTAGGACTCACTGGTTGAAGACTTCATAACTTTATAAATGTATTCATTTATACCTGGGAAATTATAACCGCTACCAACGCTAACTGATATGAATACCTTGAATTTTCTTTACTTTATTTTGGTAATCTTATTAGTTGGCTGTAATGCGCGAAGATTTTGGCATATCTCAATACACTGACACTTGTTTTAGGTTCTAATATCCACTGCTGTGCTATTGGCTAGCTCTCTCATAATTCAAGAAGAGCCAACTTGTTTGGTTCTCACGTAACAGTTCTGAATGTGGCCAGCTAGTCTTGACCAGCAGATCAACTCCCACATATCCACAGAGCCTGTGGTTAGGTAACAGTAAGAGAGTGGTCGGCTGTAAGACACTGTAGCAGTAGCAGTTATTATACAATTATTATAGTGTGATAACCACAGCATCCCAAATAGCCTCATATATATCAGGTAATCAATATTATACTCAATAATAATGAAATAATGAAATAAATGCTCGGTTCTACTGTAATATCCCATATCATAACAACACTAATAAAATGTGTTGTAAAGTACATTCAATGTTGTAAATACATTGTACGAAATTATTTGTGTTAGCTTAGCTGAAGTTACCTTGTGTTAACTCTGTTAAGTTCAGCTAAAAGAAATCTCATATTTATTCTAAGACATTCGTGCGGAGTTGAATAAACATTTGATTTCAGCTGAACAACATTTGGGAAAATAAGGTAACTTTTTACAACAAATTGTTGTTGTTTGTTACAGTGGACTATCAAGGCTACAATAGGACCAGGTGGGCTAATGTGAATTTTTGTATTCATTCAGCATGACATTTACTTATAATCTTTGGTCGATAAAGACTCAGAAAAACAGAAATGGATAGCCATTACAGTGGAAACACCAAAACTAAGTGTGGTCTGTTTGTACTGACACCTACTCAAGTTCATATTCCAATGAGCTCTGAAGCAAAATAGATGTGCCCACATCTCACCCCCACAGCACAGCCGCCTCCAGACAAAACAAAAACAGTAAAAAACGCTTTCTTTAAATTTTCATACTTAAAGTAATTGTATTTAAATAGCTCTACGTGAAATTATAACGAGTAAAAAACAGTTTTGTCAAAAAACTGCATAAAAACAATGCCCTGAAAGAATGGAATAACTGCCACTGGACAGAGAAGCTATCAACATAGCTGTATAAAAACTAGATTAACAAGCAAATCAGGACAAGCTGCCATGTCTTTAGATGAATATCATTTAGGAAATAGCCTAGTACAGATTAAAAATGTGTTAATGGGCATATTCTGTACATAACACCGAGTTGGTGGGTAGGTTACTGTCCATAGTGCTGAACTGGGGCACAACGTAGGTGTGATTTCTTAACAAAACAAAACTTCGTAAACTTAAACTTCGTACATAAAGGATAAAAAATAAATGATCATGTTTACAAGGTATATATCATTATGTTGTGGAAGGATATGGCCATTCAATGATTCTCCTTGCGTATTTCCTAATGATGTTATCCTCTGCGAATATAAACAGAGACCTGTTGACGGTGAGACAGTTCTGGCGGTGAGGGACTGGGTTGTACATAGCCATGGTTCGAGCCCTCTGTGCTTTGGCTTGTTTCATAGACGCCGACATCCCCCCGGACGCCGCGTCCTGTCCGTCTCCAGCGCGCTCCCCGTCCGCATCTCCAGAATCCACCGTGCTCGGAGCGGACTCGTCTCCAAAACGAGCCATTCTAAAACAAAACAAAAACGAGGACACCGCTGTCTTAACGTTTGTTTCCCACGTAAGTAAACTATTTGCAACCAAGAGTAGAAGATCCACCTTCAATGTTCGGAGCGCCGTCTTGTTTGGGCACCACGATGTCCAAAACTTGTAGTATCCTATCACTCCATATCCACAAGTGTGCTACAAACGCTATCATTCAGTTAAAATGGAAGAAAAAATACAAAGCCGAGGAACAGCGAATGCGTTATCCAGCTACTAGGATTCGGTTGCACACGGGAAACAATCGGCATCTTTGTCATCCAATCTGTTCGTATCGGTAAACCAACGCACTATAACCGACCCTCAACAGTTTTAATGTATGCGTGTCTCTTAATCGCGTGGCGAGCGTGATAGGATCCGCCGAGTTTACCTGTTAGTTGTTTTTTTTAAATCAGGGTTCAAGTTCAGTTAGGTTATATGGCAGCTACTTCGATAACAAACACTTTCATTAAAATCGAGAGATCCGATAGGAGTCCTCACAAAGTTCGAAGACGATCTCCTTCACCCAGAAAACTTGACAAACACAACCTCTCGTTTTAACATGCAGCTCATTTGAGAAAACAACTCTATAATTAGTCCTGAATCGAATTATCCAGCCAATCAAGTTGATCGAAGTGATTGTCTTTAGCAGCTGAACAGATGGATCTGACAGAACCCGCGTCTTTCAATATTAGCACCTGGTGAAACACGATCGCGCATAGCCACACGTCCGCACCCCTCCCACAATCTAACACGATGTCAGTTTTATATTCATCTGAATGAAAATTAGAGGGGTAGGGGGTGATATATTATGTTGCTATGGTAATTCGCCTATTTCTATTAGGAATATGCACATAGGCCGTATGCATCCAATATTCAACAAAAATGGCTTTAGGTTAGCCTATGTGGGTATGTGAAGATATGTGTGGCAAGACTGTCAAACACATAGTTGGCAAAGGCCTATGTATTTAAAACAAATACTAGAAATACAGAAACAGTGGAAACGAGTGTTTCCATAGCAGTATAAATAGAAAAAAACACACACATACACATTTCCCAAAACTACCAAACTTCAGCAGGATTTGAACATCATTCATGATGTAAATATTTACGATTTCATCTAAACCTGTTATAACACTGAGGACAACAGCTGATCTAAATTGAGCTGAAGACAGACTTGCACTCTTAAATTAAATACGAGGTCATTGTGCTAATATTAGAGTAAATGTCTCGATTATAAATAGGCCATGAAATAGATCTTATAGGGCCGCTCTGTTTTTTGAGGGATACAGGGAGGGAAGCAGGGTCTTTTACACATCGAGTGAGGCAAGCGAGACCTCATTAGACAAGCGGGCTCTCATCCCATCTGTTGCCATCCTCATTTCTCATTTTGGGCACAGAAATTCATGTTAACAATGACCACTCCATTTCCAGTCACAGAGCGTTTAATCAATACAACACACCTCAGTGAAGCTAAACTACAGCGGCAGGATGTGCACATTACTGCATATACAATATGGGCCTTGGCAGAGATAGTGACAGCACGCTGACACAGTTATCAGCGGATGACACAAATCTGTCTGAAGCAATATAAATGACTTGTCCTGTAAAAACATAATGTGCCCAATATACAGAATACAGTCGGTGAGTATTTCAGTGCGATAAATTAATGCCTGGTGAAAATGTAGGATGTGAAAAACATCCTTTGAGATACAGAAAGCAGGACAGCTGTTGTGACCTTAACAGGCTAAATACAACTACAAGAAGAGGAGGGACTTCACATGCAGTTGCAGGTGATGCATGTACTGTACTCACTGGGGGCTGATGGTATTGTATATTATAGAGGAACAGTGTAATCACAGCGCCGAATGCTCCATCACGAAACTGTTTTACACATGGATCTTCTCCCTTTCCAGATAATACAATTTGTCACTTCATGCAAATATTACAGTTTTTATCCATTTCCACATCTCTCTCGCTCTGTCTCTCTCTCTCTCATCATTCCTCTCTCACTCTCTCTTTTTTGCGGTTGTTTCCATAGCGACATAGCTCTCTTGAATCTCTGTTCTTTTCATCCTGCCAACAAAAGCCATGTTGCACAATAGAACGACCTCTTCCTACATAAATCTGTTTCACCCCTCCTCCCCCCTCCCCCCCTACACAAACACACACACACACACACACACACGCACTCACACGCACACACACACACACACACACTCACACGCTCTCACACACACACACACACACACTCACACACACACACACACACACACACACAC
>JAOEHI010000009.1:3798721-3809971 GCA_025447815.1 Percopsis transmontana
CTGTTTCACCCCTCCTCCCCCCTCCCCCCCTACACAAACACACACACACGCACACACACACACACACACACACACACACACACACACACACACACACACACACTCCCTTAGAGTAAGAGTACTCTAGCAAACCATGTCAAGGCTACACTTTCACTCTCTGGGTAAATAGCAGCACTGCACATTTTTGGGGAACAGCACTCTAATGCTCTATATATCCTACTTTGTCAACTATTTAAAAACTATAACAGCCAGGATTTTATTTCATGGCTTTTTTGTTTTGTGAAGCTCAACATCACAGCCTCTGAAAAATACACTACATTACTGTTAGTGTTATGAAAGGAAGGGGCAATTGAAAAGCAATATTAATTAGCTTGAAAGACATATATTTGGCCAGTTACATACACCAATTATATTAATTTGGGTAAAGCCCCCACCTTTTTATATTTAAAGAATCATCCTATCACATTTTCAGAAACAATTTCAATATTTATCTACCGCTCAGCTCATGCAAACAACCGTGTTTCAGAGGGTAAGAGAGGAAGTGGGCTTACAGGCGACAGGCACCATAAGGTAAAAGTGTTAATGGGCGTACTTAGAGCCACAACTCTGAAGAACATTTATATAATTGCAGAGGCTTTCACCCCAACAATAATTGGAGTGGTTTTAGCATTTTATTTTTCTCTCCGTTTCCTAGCAACAGACTCTAGTACTGAGTTTTATCAGTTTGATTTTACCAATAACTAGGGATTATGTAAACACATATTGGTGTGACCCCGTAATTTTACATTTTGATTTAAACATTGTTTTAACTATGCAATCAACAAATAAATAAAATGTACATTTACACGTGATAAAGGCGATAAAGGCCAAACCCAAAAAAATGTATCAAAAAGATCTTTGAGTATATTGTAAAATAGCATTTCTCAGACTCTCAGACAAACCAATTATTTAGGTATGGCTTTTAACTTTTACTGAAACTTTGACTGACAGTATTATAAATTAAATTAATATTTAAGCTACATTTAAAACAAAAACAATACCCTATTATTATTATTATTATTATTATTATGTTGCTTCAACTTTTGAATCTCAGCAGCATTTAAAGTTTGATTCTGTAGCGCCCCCTAATGGACAGATAGCCACAATGCACATTGTGCTCTCAAGCTCCGGTTTAGCTCAGTGCCAGGGACCCACAACAACTCATAATTCTTAACAGATAACTTCTGCACACCATATTCATAGGCACATGTGCACGCTGAATGAAATGTGTGCAGGAATCCCGCTGTTCTAAAGAACATGCCTGTTTTCCATCACCTTAGCAAACATATGTGCCACATGTGCTTTCATTGAATAGAATGCATGACACAAGTACATGTGTACTGTATGTGTGTGTGTGTGTGTAGGTGGTGTGGACCTATACGAGGCCTGTCAGGGAGCAGAAGAGACCATGCGAGGTGTTAATGGGGCCATATGTGAACAGGAAATAAACATGTAGCGACCCCCATACTGCCTTTTAGTACTGTTAATCCCAACCTAGCATCAAAGCTATTTCCTCTGCCTCACCATGCCAGTTAAAATACCCCCACCCCCCTACTCCCCACTTTTGGCGGCGGTTGAGCTCAACTTACTCCCACTCCTTTCTGCGGGCCTGCGGAGTGCTCTGTATCTTGTGTGCCTGGTGAGCCATGATGACGTCTCTCTGGTCCACGAGGCCCCCGCGCCGCCGCAGCATGCTGTGGGGGCTCACGGACCCCGAGCCGGCCTCCGACGAGTCCTCGTCCCTGCTGTAGGGCACGTCGAAGCTAGCCGCCCTCGGCGGCAGCTCCAGGTACTCTGAGCTGCGGGGCACCTGCAGCGAGCAGGACCTGGCACCCGGGGCCAGGCCGGGGCGAGCGGCGGGGGCGTGCCCCCGCCATGCCTCGGGCTCGGGGAGGGACAGGGACGAGCGGATGCTCGTCTCCCCGCCACCACCTGTGCCTCCCGGACCACAGCTGGCTGGAGCCTTGGGTCTGTGGGAGAGGGACTGGTCTGAACTGGTGAGCATCTCTGGGTAGATGGGTGTTGGGTAGGCTTGGGTGCGTGCTAGCTGTCAGTTCCACCATAATGCTAGGGAAGAAAACGTTGATATTTAGTTAAAACTGGAGGAAATGGTGAGGAACACCTGAATCCCCTGGGAAGCCTGGGAAAGACGGTATCAGCTGTCCCACTCTAACAGGTGCAACCAAACAGACATAGAAGAGTCAGGGAGACGTCAATCAAACAGGGTCTGTACACGCCCAGACAAGACCTGAGAAGCAGTCCGATCAGCTAAATTAACTCAAAACATCTGTGTGGGTTTCTCAGGGACTGGTGGAGAATATGACTTGTTTTTCTAGCATACAACTATCCATTTAATTAAGGAACACATTATGCCTTCATTGCTTTTGGTGCATTTATTGCAAATAAAATTGGTGAAATGTCTACACTGTATTAGACGAGCCAACTGTATGCAATTTTCAAAGGTAAGATATTGAATGTAACTGGCAGTCTAGAGACAGATGGGCATGGATTAACCTAACTGGATGTCTACCATTATTCCCGCAGTGCCGCATGCTATGGCTATTTCTGTTCCACTGCTAAATAGCTGTCTGCCAAATACTTGGATGGAAACAGAGATTGAATGGGTATGAAATATGGGAGGAGGAATAAGGAGGAGACAGACTGTCAGAAAAAAATTCTAAATTCTGCGTTTTATGAATGTTGTCATTTAACTGACGTCAAAATGAATACTTGTGCCAAAGAAATATTGGATACGCAAGTGCACTGGGATGGAAACGATAACAAATAACCAGACTGAAACTTTATGCTGCCACCTGGCAGCTAAAGAGAATTATTTGATATATTCTTTGTTATTTATGATGATATTGTTTAAAGGCACTCACCTCCTTTTGTTAAGCTCAAGTGTGGGAAGGGTTTCAAAGCAACGCAACGTTTTTGTAACGCAAGGGCAAGTCCGGTTACAAATCGAGGAGTGTCCCTTTATATTATAATACCCACACCAAATATCGTGAGCTGTTGCCTGTGTGTGTGTGTGTGTGTGTGTGTGTGTGTGTGTGTGTGTGTGTGTGTGTGTGTGTGTGTGTGTGCGGGAGTTCACTTGGGCGTGTGCTGTGTTTTTATAACGCTGAGAGAGAAAAATATGGGAGGGTGAGGCGGCGCGGCTGAGAACTGCAGTTCAACATGTGCCAATGTGAGACAGATGAAGCAAGGCTGTTTCTGCTGAGAAGGACGACGGCGTGTGGGAGCGCAGAGGCAGGCAATGTGACTCACTCATCAGCAACAGGCCACTTCAGATATACTGGACACAATATGAATAGAGCTTTGCCCTCAACAGACAGCGGGGACTAATGGGTGGTCAATGCACACGTTTAGACTATACTGACTTATTTTAGCCTGATAGGCGACTAGCCATAGGGTGGCCTATGACTTTAGTGGCGTTAACGTGAGGGTCATAAATTGCTATTGCTCATTATCAGTTCCCATGCTTTGGAGAAAACAAAGCTAGAAAAGCACTTGAATCAACAGGAGCATTCATGAAACACCCACTAATACACTTGCGAGAGCAAGTGAGTGAATTGTTTAGCCTACTGGTCAATACAATATTATGTAGCCTATCTTAAAAATGAATAACTAGTAAGTTAATAAATTAACCGTACACTATAGCATATCATTTCTATCGTAAGGGCATTAATAGTCTACGTATACAATAGCCTAGGATTGCTTCACTGAATGAATTAAAATTAGCATTCAGCACCTAACCATTAATATACTGTGTTTGATATTTAAATGAGCCATATTACTCCGGTAGCCTACTGATCTTACAAGTTCTAGCCTAATTGGCGCACCCACGTCTATTGAAACAACAGTCTGACCCTCGTCTCGTATTTCCGCGTCGACACAGGTGGGAAAACGTGTTGGATATGTGCCGAACTTCTAGCAGTTATTTTTTCAAAATAAAATCATTCCCAAAGTTAATCACACGACGCACAGACAAACGCAAATACATCCGATGACTCAAATATATGTAGCCTATAGCATACGAATACTCTACTGCTCTCCTGGGAAAACAAGCAGCTTGTCGGATAGAGAAAAAAAAAACAAATTAGGCTGACTACATAAAGGGATGTGGCAAATTAATGCATTTACCTTGAAGTGATGAGCGTTTTTCCATGATTGCGACAGAAAACCACGATGAAGTGGACGTTATAATGTCAGGATTTCAACCCAAGTTGTGATTTCAGATGAATTCGCGTGGATTCCTTAACTGAAGATTACCGCTGTATCGCTAAATACAGTAGGGGGCTGTAGCCAAGGAGTCTAGCAGTGATGGACATAAATAGGCACGGGGAAGGTAGCAGGGAAAGGAAATAATCCCAATTATCCTCACTGAGTGTGATGTGAGTCAGGTTAGCAACCAACAAATGACTGTATAACTTCATTTGACAGATTATTAACCCTTCAAGTTTATTACATTTTCTAATAGTTCCAGTCTTGCAAGGTAAACATTTACTCAATAATAAGTAGCATAATACAAGCATTAACCGGGAATTAGCCTGTTATTTAGAATATATTTTCAAGAAAGTGCTTTAGGTGCCACTCTCAGTGGTAGGACAGTCTATAATTTAATATGGGCAATAAGGTTGTTTTTTTATTTTGACATTGGATATAGGCTACCACTAGACGGTGGTGTAGATTACACTACATATCCCCGAGACACTCTACAACAACAACAACAACAACAAAAAAGATATTCTCTGAATCTGAGCACTGACACGTTATGAGAACAGATTTTCCTTAAGCCCCGATATTAGCTACAGTGCATGGAGTCTCTCACCTTTAATGTCATTTTCCTCAGGGAACCTAAGACTTCTTCAAACAAAAAAAGCAGTTACAAGAGTCACACAAATCTTGAACACCTACCAGTAGGCCAAGAATATTTCCAATGGATGTGCATCATTGAATTGTATTGTCTGCCGGGTAACACTGCTCTGTAGTAAGTGCAGTAAGTACATTACTTTGAAAATATCCACAAAAAATATCTGCAAAAGTATAATAGGCTACATTAATTTCAATTCTTTATTTATTTATTCAAATTCCCTGGCTGAGCATGTACAGATCCCCCTCTTGATTGACATCTCGCCGATACAGTTTTGTTGCACCTGTTAGGGGCGGGACAGTTGTCTACATACACATGCAGTGCTGACATCAGCAAATGTGCTGCATAACCCACCCGCCTTCCAACCTTAGAAGAGGTTTAATCAGCAAAACTAACTAAGCACCTGTCTGGTTTACAGGGGCTTTAATTAGGATCTTCTCAGGTGGTTCAGATGGGGCACTGCAGGAGATGGGAAGAATGATGACAATGCTTCTGAGGGGAGCCAGGTGGAAATAGCAAAAGTCAACGATTTTCTGAATGTTGCTGTTGTTGTTCAAGAGCGACAGTTCCTCCAAGGGTGAAGGCATGAATAAAATAAAGTAAGAGAATTTACAGTTTACTTATAGCTGACATAAGGAAATAGCCAGGAGATTGATGTAAGAGGACTTTAGAGCTTCAGTGAAATCTGAACATTAAAGTGGTGATAAAAAAGGTGGACTGGGTTATAGAAAGAATATGAAGAAAAAACAATAGAAAAACTGTCTTGTATGAAAAGAGACTAGTACCAGTTATCATTTAACAAATAACTACAAATACATTAGTCGATTCACATTGTGGGTGTTCTAGGTGTAAATAATGTGAACAAGTTAGCTTTATCATCAAGATTTTATTTGATTTCATATTCTAAAATGCAAAGGACATAACAGGATTTGAGAATAAATCCAAAATTGAGTGCACAAAAATGTTTCACTGCAAGCGATTATTTACAAGGATGAAAATCAACAGATTTCAACAGGTACTGCATCAATATTCAGAGTCAACATTTAGGAACCTTTAGTGTGGAATAGACTCTGGAATTGTTCTTAAAATCAGTATTACATCAATTAGCATTTAAATAAGTATTGTTAATTTAATTATAATTGAATTAGTGCACAGTTTGCTTTAAGTAAATCTTTTGTGCAAGTCAAGGAAATACCTTGAACCCTTTCAAAAGTTTCTGTTTACATTACTGTATATCAACCTGACAACTAGATAATAAATCAAAGCAATTTCCAATCCATAACTTGATATTTTTACCCAAATATACCAACCGTTTAAAACAGTTAGCAGTCAAAATCTGATTGTACCGTTATTGTATTCCCAACATCTACATTAGTTGCATCAAATAAATATTCAGAATCAATCTCACATTGTCATGCTTGCAGCTTAATAAATAATTGCCACATCTGGCAACAACTGATCTGTCAAGCAGATAACCTGCAAGGAATAGTTTACACAGAAGCACTGATTTTTGGGTGAAAAAACTTTAAGGCTGGGTGATACAGACAGAAAGTTATTTTAACCACGTCATGTTATAATTATTATAAGTATTAAGTATTTTTCTTTGTTATAATATGTTATTTGCACAAAATGTCTGTCTCGGTCATCATAATTACTGTATATCGCCCAGCCCTAGCGCCCAGCCCTAGTGCAACTTCCTCTTAATTTTGTTTTGGGATTCATCCCTTTTCTCAAAAAGGTTAAGCGTTAAAAAAAACATCCCCCCCACCCCGTTCTGACTGGTTGATTGATTGATGCCTCTATTGGTTACATGACACAATGAATGGACTTGAAAGCTATATTTAACACTTTGCGTGCTATAGAAGAGAAGCCAAAAAACACGTACTACCAATTTTTTATAAAAAGAAAGTTAATATGAAAGTGACCATTTCTCGGAAGTTCAACACAGATGACTTTAAATACATAAATACACAAATTTATTTTCAAACCTTCAGAAGGGAGTAACGAAAGTGCTCTTGTCAAACCTGTAAAAAAATAATTTGTACACAGCCCCCCCCCCCCCCGGCACATGATTGGAGGGTTCGTCACAGAGTCGCTGCTTATAGACGGTCCTCCTTCCATTCACTCCCCTGTCCCCCTCCTGTCTGTCGGGTTAGTTGTCATTTGTTAAAGGGGAGGCAAGCAGGCAGTATCACGGTAGAGCAGGCTGGCCCCGCTAGCGGCTCGGCCACCTCTCCCTCCAGCTCTGTCCATGTGCCTTTCTCTGGGCTGTAGGTGATGGTGGAAGACTTGTAGGCCCCCTGAAACACAAAATTGAGGTGTTATATTGAATTTTCTTTTTATTTAGCTTTAATGTTAATGCCTTAATCCTCAAGAATTAACCATTACATTGATCCAGCTAGATTTAGGGCACTAGTTTCGAGGTCAAGATGCAAGCGGAGGCGCACTTGTAAAAGGGTTGGATTGGAATGAATAAATGATCAGTAGGAGTGGTGGGGGCTGTCTTTAATGACGGCCAATCAAATCAGCTCCTCTCATTCCCTTTAATAGCAGCGTGCTCTCTGTCATGGCGAACTGACAATTTCGTAATGGACGGCGCAAGTCTTTCCTGTGCATTCTATGAACACAGCAGGAGACCTTAAATCGTTGTGATCACGGATCAATTAGCCTAGGCAGTCAATTCGTCCTTTCAGGTTGAATGAGGTTAATAGAAATATTGAAATCCCTGTTACCATGTTTTTTTCCATGCGTAATGACGCACATTGACTGTTTTATGTTGGAAGACAATGACACAAGTGCTTATATTTTGTTTTGTGATTAAAAAGGTTAAGGACAGTAGTCATTAGTGAAATTATTCACGAAATAGGCCAACATAGCATACACAATATAAACTAGCACTGTGCCACCTGATTTTGACTGACACACCATCTACTGCGCCCACACGTCCATTCCGGGGCACGCGATGTCATGGTGAGCCGGGAAATTAGCAAACACATCCAGGCGAGAGAAAAAACCTCTTGCACCCAACGAAATTGTCACTACGTCTGCGTTTCCGCTACCATCGGCCTTGTGCCGTCCGGAAACTAGAGCCCGTAATGTTAAATGGAAAAGGGCGGGTAAGAAAAAGTAGCATAATTGTATGGTTCAAGATATAGTATAGTGTAGTGTAGTGTAGTGTAGTGTAGTGTAGTGTAGTGTAGTATAGTATAGTATAGTATAGTATAGTATAGTATAGTATAGTATAGTATAGTATAGTATAGTATAGTGTAGTGTATAGTATAGTATAGTATAGTATAGTATAGTGTAGTGTAGTGTAGTGTAGTGTATAGTGTAGTGTAGTATAGCAGAGCAGTCATAAAGTAGATTACAGCAGAGATGAGCAGAGCACAGTACTCTACTCTGCTACGTTACTCTATGCTATGCTACTTTGTAGAGTACAGTAGAGTAGAGTCACCATGCTCCAGCTATAGCCCCCCACTAGGAAGATGCTGTCGTCCAGAATGGCACATCCAGGGCCACTGCGGCCCTCCAGGATGGGGGTCTGGAGGATGTTCCATTGGTCAGCCTTCGGGTCATAACACTCCACCAGCATCACATCCAGATGGGAGAAACCTGCCAGACGGGGGGGGGGGGGGGACAACATAGGATAAAAACAAACCTTGGTGAACATTTCAAAGACGTGTGTGTTCTGGATCTGTGTAGAAAAGAGCGGTAAACGGTGCAGCAGGCAGCTGTAGCCTGCTCTTCTTATGTAGGTCATGACAGAATCTATTTTGTAACTCTTTCACATCAAAAAATAATAATAATTGATGTCAACCCGTTTCTCGGTACATGAAATGCCCAGGTTTTTACCTTTCAAATGGTTGCCCCCGATAGCATAAAGGCGGTCATTCATTCCAGCCAGGGTATGAATGGCACGCTTTGTGTTCATATCCTGTTTCCTAGCCCACACATCCATTAAGGGGTCATAGCAGTACAGCCAGGACACATATTCTCCATTGTGTACACCTCCTGCAACAGGTCAAAGTAGCACAGCTCCATTATTACCAGACCTCCAAATGTATTGTCAGAAACTCATAGGCTGTTCACACAATAGGGTGTAAGAGATCCATTGTTTCACTGTTACTCAGAGAAAAGAGTACACGTGCAGTAATTATTAGCGAACCATTGTGGATGTGTGGATGGATTTCTTTTAGATATGCTGGCCATTACTTAAAGGTGAACTCGATTGCGTAATAGCACCTCTAGAACCCCAAATTGTATGTTTTGAAACTGTTCTCAAAGCTACAGTGTACGTGTGGTAGGGGAAGGGTAGAGAATGATGTTAGTCTACGGATACTGTATCAGGAGGCGTAGAGAGAGTGTCAGCCACTTAACACTCAGGTGCGGGAGTGGCATTTTGTAATGCTGGTTTCTACCTCAGCGGTAAATATGGACACAAATCTAGGAGTTTCCCTTTAAAATGTGACATAACAAATGCTGGTATTAAGATGTAACACATTATACAGTAAATATGATTGTACACTACTTGTAAGCTTGTAACACAATTAGAATATCAATTGGCACATTGAGTAATGAACACCAGCATTTTACCTTTTCTTAACCATCAAAACATGCTTTTAATTGAAAATGTAAAGATGCAGATATAACCGCTGTGTACAGTAAGTGAAATGGGAATAAGATATACGATATGTACTGTATATATTAGACTTGGTATACTGTAATAGCAAGAGGCAGCAGGTTGAACGTGACCCGGCCCTACCTGAGATGTATATCTTCTCATTGTGCACAGCCCCCGCGTGGGCGGCCAGAGGCTGCGGTAGAGAGGAGACATAGTTCCACTCGTTTGTCTCCATGTTGTAGGACTCCACGCTGGAGAGGTAGCCCGTCTCATTCCTCCCACCAATCACGTACAAGTGCTTATCCAGGCGGCAGGCAAAGAAACTGGCTCTCCTGAGAAGAAAGTGTCAAGCAGACATCATCATTAAATCAACAATGACAGATTCAGTGAATACTTATTAACAGCTGTGTCTCTGTGTAAGGTGGGAATTGCCTCGGAAGTAAGACTGCAAATAACACTTGTTGAATTAAAGCTACAGTCTGGTATTTTTTGATAGAAATATATGTCTTTTTCAAGGCTATTTATGGCTGATTGAGGTAATACAATACTGACTTTCATATTCATATTCACATTCATAAAAGCCTTTTCATTTTGCAGTTTTTATTATTTGGTATCTAGGTGTGACACATTCGGAAAAATTGCATCAATCAGCAAAGACTGGTCTGCCAAAGAGAATGGGCAGAAAAAAGAGGGTCCTTTTATGGTGAGGTAAAAGAGCCCCCTATTGGCCCACATGCTATACACCATGCTATACACCATCTCGTTTTTAAGTGATCACTTACCACTTACTTACAGTAGGTGTCGGCAAAATGATTAAACTAAACTTGATGACTAAAATAAAATGCCAGATTGTCAATCAATTAGTAATCTAACAACTGCAACAACAGCAATTAGCCCTGTTTTACACTGTACAAAGTACTTGCCTCTCCTGCATGGGTGGAAGCTGAATCCAACTGTTGAATCTGGGATCATAGCGGCTTACAAAATTGGTACTGTGTTTACCTGCAAACATACGATAGAAGTTAACATCTATGACACGCTCTTACACAGCTCTGTAGTGTCTGGATGAGGAATGAAAGCTCCCGTAGTATGCATAATGTTCGACAGATGCCATTACCGTTGGGGTTCCACTGGTCCTCTCCACCTAGCAGCAACAGGAAGTTCTCCACCTCGACCACGCAGTGATGGGCACTGTTGTAAGGCATTACTAGACACAAGGAGGCAGAGAAATAGATGGCACTTCAGCAACCATGGCCACTTCATGAGGAATAACACTACACATCCTACCATTCGTGTCTTTAACTATAGATCAATAATAACTCAATACTACTTCTAATACCAATAATCAAGATAAGATAAGATATTAATTTCACAATAACACTTTCACAACAGAAACCTATAATCACAAATAGAAACATTTAATTCCTGAATGGTGACATATTATATATTACTCTCAATGGAGATGATAGGTGTTACTGTGAAATCACACTACTCCCCACTGATATGGATCAAATCCAGCTACAGCTCTTTAACCAGTATTTATATTCTTCCGTTTTCCCTCTCTACTTTAGTCTCAATAAACAATATTGAGACAATGTCCTTACTACACTTAAATGTAGCATGTATTAAAATTCATTGGTCAAGATACTGTATTATTAAGCCATCTGTGTTTTTAATAATTTCATTGTTTCCCCATTTTAATGTGGACATTTGC
>JAOEHI010000009.1:3812471-3823593 GCA_025447815.1 Percopsis transmontana
ATATGAATATATGTAGAGGTCAGATCTCAAATTAAATCTATTTCATATTACCGAATGGAATGTGTGCATGATAATGATTGATTCATTGGTAAAAGGTTCATTTGCTTTCAAATTTGGTTTTAGAAAGTGTGATAGCAACTGATTATATAGAGATAAGAAAAGAATACACACAGCAGAGATGTAAGTAACATCTTGCCATGGGGCAGCTTGTAATGTCTACAGGTTAACAGAATAGGTTGTAGAGGTTACACCCACGTGTATGCAGGTGTCTATTCCTGCTAAAGTGACCCCATAGAGATGTAGAGAAATGGTGTAGGGCGACAGTCATAATGAACATGATCGTGTTCACTCAATAAATCTCGGGCCCGGCGCCTTTTGAGCACAAATCAGTGGAATGTTAAAGCCCACCTGTCTGTCTCCATCATTCATTTCCACTGTCACCTCCCCACTGCCTGATGGATCGCAGTTGCTGCAAAATTAGACAGCCTTGAATCTCATTTCTTTCCAATTGGCCTCTCTTTGCAATCTCACTCCTCCTGGCTGACATGTGGAGGGTTAGCACTAGATCCCACAATGTGAGCGCACAGAGGGGCACGACCCATCATTTGTTTGTTTGCGGTTAAAGGGGAATTTCACTCAAAAACCCATGTTTATAGATGTGCTTTAAAAAGAGTTAAGTGGAGGTATAGAAGCCAATTTCGGGTTCAAATTGTATTTTTGCACAATGGTAGCAAACATCTAGTGAAACTGTCTCTTGATGATGTCATGGCAAAATGTAAATCTTCCTGAAAAGTCTCCTAGAATCAGGAGGGCTTCTTTTTTATACTCTCCATTTTGTAACTGCACCTATTGATCAAGAAAGGAGAGCTCTGTGATTTAATATATAATAATAAGCCAAAAGCAGAGAGTCCATTTTTCTCTGTGACAATGGACAACACTGCATTGTATCTGACAGACATCATACCAAGTCAAAAGATAAAAAAAAGATAAAAAAATACTAGAAGTCAAAAGTTACGTAAATCACAAGGGCATATCGGAGTTAAGGAAATAAGAACAATGCACGAAAATTGTGAAATTCCCCTTTAAAACTAGGAATGAAATTGCTCAAGGATAGAGATATAGAAAAAGACTATACTGTAGCTGAAGGTCAGGCATGCATTAATAACTAGGTTAAAGTAAGGATAAGATACACTAGGAGTATATGATTAATACATAAACGTCAGTCAAAAAGTTCCCTCACAAGACACTGCAGCCTTTATGATTGGCTGAGGGCACGGCACTCTGGCAACGAACACTGCGGGATCCAGCCATTGTGTGGAGGCCCTTGACAAGCGGGGGAGTCTAAAGATAGTAGCTAGTACTACATATACTAAACACAGCTTTATCTTATTAAACGAGGGGATTAGGCTGCCTGCCTCCAGTGCACCTCAAAGACTATAGTTCCACAGCACTGGCAGTTTTCCTACATGCGGTTTACATTATCATTCAGTCAGCAGTTATATGGGACACGGATGGCTGACTTTTTATTTGATGTCTAGTGACTTGCACTCCATACTCTAACACCATATTGACATGAAAAGAAGATTATTATTATGTGTCATGTGCAAAGGGGACTGAGGAGGAAATTTGACTATGTTGCACGAGCACCGGAGACATTTTTCTCTGTACCTCCACAGGTGTCTGTGATACAGGTGGACATAATTAGCAGCAGTTTATGCTAACTAGGATGCACTAAGCTGCTTTAATAGTCTGGTGCTTTGTAAATAAATAAAATGCATCAATTGCCTTTGTTTCTACAAAGCACGATAGTGGACAATAGGATAATCTTGAGGAGTACATGAAATGAGTTTTGTCACACGTCCCCTATCTCCTAACCCTGTCTCTAACCTACAGGGGATATTCACTGACACAAAGTGGCAGCCATGTGACGACACACCACGTCCCCATTCTACAATGAGCTCTCGGGCTCACTAGAGGGAGTCAGAACCCTCTGCATAGAGGCACGGCGGAGGTCGGTTGAATGACTCCACAGCCAATGCACCACTGGCGCCTATAGCTCAGACACTCCCCTCCTTCAACAATCACATCCCCTGAGCTGCCTTCCTTTGTTCCGAGGCCATCTTCTAAAGGTGGGATTCTGATATTAGGTTGGTTCCAGAAAAGAGTCCAGCACTGTGTCCGCCTGTGGTCTGTCTTTTGTCTGTCTGCTGTCACTCCACGCTGCGGTAGATCCACTAGATGGCAAACTTTGCACTGGAATCACCGAGCCGCACGCCTCTTGACACGACAAGGGGGATCAGATTCATCCTAAATTGTGTTGATGAATGTCTTAATCAAAGTCTGTCCCCCTCAGGTTTCGCCTCATTGAAAAGTTATGATTGAATGTTAATAATCTTCCAATCCACATCCATTGTGTGGAAACTACATCAGATGGTCACTGATGTGTTAAGGGGATGATTTTGCAGTTTTGTCCTTCCACTCGGCCACGGACCATTTGAGTGTTAACTTTTTTAGTTTTGAGTGATGGAAATCCCTACTGACCTTTTGCTTGTTGCAGTTTATACTCATGAGAATGAGTTTAATGAGAAAATGACTGGCTGTTGTGCCTCCTTTGCTATAGTAAACCTTGACAAATTTGTCCAGAGCCGAGGTAAAATATGATACCACTTCCAAGAAACTTTGAGTCGCAGCAGAAAGGAATCCTTTGAAATAATTACTAGGTCATATGTTTCAATTGAGTAAACCATGAATTATTCAAAAAAGAAGTTTACAGTATATTTAGCCATCGAGCGGCATGGGTCAACTGCAATTTAGCCAGGATTCATCAGGTTACAAATGGGTGCCTTTGTTGGGTGCAACATAAAAATAATATCTATACTGAGAGGTAACTATCCTATAGCTTTGGTTAGCAGTAAGGGACATTTTATTAGACAGAAAAGGCTATGTTAGAGACGTTTGAGATTAGGTTCAGAAATAAGGTTAGCAATTAACCTACTGTACAGTATCATGCCTGCTAATTAGCGGTTGTCTTACCAGTGCTGTCCGACGGCTGAATACAGTAGCTAAATATCCACTGCCTTCACAAAAAAGTGCAGCTGTCTATTGAATATTATACTGTATGTATCACCATATAGACCCAAAAAAAACATTGAATGGAGAATATATAGAACACTCTTTGAAGATGACAGCAAACAGACCAATAGATAATGTGTATGAATGAGATGATCTTCCTGAGATATGGTTCCTACCAAAAAAAGAACAAAAACTCAATATGTCCACCAAGGATGATGCAAAGGACAAATAAGTTTTCCCATTAGGTCTTGTTTTGACCTTTGCATTGTGGCAACAATATAGTTTAGCTTTAAAAGGTCAGGAAAGACAGAGAGGAAAGGGGTGCAGATCCAGTCCAATGACATGTTCTGAAGAAGATGGAACTTTTCATTGAAAATTTACAAAAAGTTAAGGCCGCCAAACCAAGCATATATATTTATATAAAAATGTGTAGGATCAGAACAACTTTTTCAAGACTCAAGCTCAAATCGTACTGTACTGTAAAGGCCTACAGTTAAAATTTTCAAATCGTAATTTGAAAATTGTTATAACAATAAATGTTATAAATAACAATTATTTAAGTTACCCATGTGTTTTTAGAAATGCTTATCACTTGAATGATGAAAGACGCTGCAGTGTTTCAGTGACCTCATCTGTCTGCTTGGTTTAGTTAACATTAGTCAGCTTACTTAAAGGTACACTCCTTAATTGCATTATAGTACCTCCGGCAACCCAAATTCCCGCCCCAGCTCACTGTTTATGTATTGAAAAACAATTGTACACATTAAGTACACATAGCTGTATTGGGAGAGGTGGAGAATGGTGTTAGCCTGTGAGTAGCGTAGGGGGGAGGAGTAGAGACAAGTGCGAACCAGCTTTCAGGTGCGGGTGGGGCATGTGCTTTTTGAGTTTCAAACCAAAACAGGCAAAAAAGGTTTTGTAATGCTGGTTTCCACCAAAAGACACAAATCCAGACACAAATTAAAGATTGTAATTTAAACTCAATATTACTTTTTAACATTCTGGTGTGGTGTTTGATACTTAACATAATTATATATATGCGTGTATGAAGACATACAGTATATGAAAATTGGTAAGAGACCAGGCCCTTCATTGCTCCATCTATACCACAATATTCATTTCAAATAAATCTGACCAGGCATCTTGCCAGGATATTACAGCAAAAAACAAGCGAAGCCGGGCATGAAACTCCACAGAGGTGTGATGTCACGCTCTGATTAAAAACTTATATTAAAAGTGATAGTGATACATCATTACCTCAAGGATTTAGGGAACTCCTCTCATTTTCCGTTGGAAATTAACCTGTGTTAAAGCCATCCATAGGAACAACCATTTTTCATCGTAAAAGCAGCTAATGCAAAGATGCCTCGGGTAAAAAGAAAAAAGAGCCTCGCTACTCACTCGTGAGGATCTTCCATGTCTTTTTCTCGTCGTCGTAGTACTGGACCAAATTACTGGGTAGACGATCAGGTCCAGGAGGCAAGCCCCCGACCAGTAACAGCATTCTCTTATTGGAACGAATCCTATAATGGTAGAAGTGGACCGTTGTTAAAGACAACATGAAATGGAAATTGGCTTTTTTACCCTGTTAGCTCATTTCCCCAGTCAATGATGCCATAAAGCACTGAAAATTATTTTTTTAAACTTATTTTAATTCAAAATCTAATCGCTTTAACTTAACTGAAACATAACATTTTTGTGTCATCAATTCACAGCAGGCGGGCATAACATTCCAACCAATAATAGCATAACTTTTTTTCCCAGAGGTCCTCCACGATAGCATAGACATGCATGACGCCACTGCTTGCATCGGCAGCGCCTTCCGGGTCTAAACGAAAAAAGGTAATAGGAGCACAGAATGGCGTTTTCTTATTGTTTAGTTTTGGGTTACGCCAGTGCTCACGTTAATTTATGTGCAAATAAATTGTGCTTTTGACATGCATTTCAGACATGTTGAGGTCTTCATTTGCAAGTAAATTGATGTTTGCTAACTGTTAAAAGTAAAAAAAAAGTCAGCTGCTGGCACAGGTTAAGCACATCACCCCTTGCCAAACTCTTTTCGTCATCCTTGAAAAGAATGCCAAAGCTGTAAAACTATGATGTGCAAGCGCAGGGGGGAAACAAGATACTGCGATCACAGAAAGTAATGCACTTGACAACATTCGTTGCATTCGTGAATGAGCCTCAGCTTGGTATTTAATATAGAAGATAACTCTCCCACACAGCGCCAAACACAAACAATAACCGACAGTGACTTCCAACCACCCCACACTTATACCCTCTCCACAGGTGCACATAATTAGTGATGAGATGGAGTGTGTCCAGGTGTGCAGCAGGGGTGTGTTGGGGAAACGGACGACTGCTGGTCAGTGGTTTAGTACACTGGATGAACATGAGAGGGTCCCGTCGTCCGTCAGCGCAGCTCTGGACATTACAAAAGCGAATACCGACGGATGTAGCTGCGCTCTTACTAAGGTCAGGTTGCTATGTTAAAATTTCCGAGGCTTTAAATTCGCTGCTGAGTGATTCGAGTGACATGGTGACGTGTTTTATATGCGCAGGAGTGATAGCTTGCATGTAGCAAAATGTCTACTTTGACTACCTAACTCGTAGTTGAAAACACCAGTATTATCCAGTGGGAATCTGTGCCGTTGACAAAATGTGTACATTTGCAACATCATTTTTCTCAGAAGGAAAGTGTTAAACCCAAAAGTCCTTATTTGGGCAAGGGCACCTCCAGAAAATAACATATGACTTTGCAGGTCTATTCCAGCTAATGTTGGCACTGACATGTTTTACTGTGTCACGCCCACTTTTGCACAATCCAATCAAATAATGAAGGCTCAAATTACATCCCTCCTACATTTGGCCCGCCCTAATATGCTGCTTTACATTAGGAAAGAAAGATGCGGATCTGGTTGCTGTTTCACATTGTCTTTAAGAAACGTACAACAAACCAGGTGTTGTCAAGCTGTAGTCGGGGACTACAGCTATCCCTTTTTTGTTTATGTTTTTAGGTTACTAGTTTATTGTGTCACTTTCTATAAAGGATGTCTATAGCGATGAATGGATGTTAATATATTGAGATAGTATGCATTTTAAAAGTTAAGTTCATCAATGAATTAGTAAAGTAATATATACATCAACATGAACATCATTTGAACAGAAACTACGGCCTGAGGAAAATATGAATTAGGCTACTGCATTACATTGAACTAGTCATGGTATGTAATGGTTACTGCATAGTTATTAATCCCTTAACAACATTTTTGTTTATTATCTATGAAGCAGGAATGGTTCATAAGGGTGCCACGTTGGAGGCCAAGGCACAATTGATATGAACTTCCCCATAAAGCCTCATTTCATTGGCTGCAGTCATTCATGTGACATCTCTGGTTGAGAGGTGATCTCGGCTGTTTGTTTGTGTTTATTAAATATGACCTCAGAGCAGCACACTTTAATGTGCATTAGTGACATTATCTAATTCCAATTTAATTCCAATACAAATGTACATTGCTACCAATAAATCACAATATGCAGTAAACAACCAAAATCCAGAGCAGTTGGCCTAAACATTCAGCCACTTTTTCCCAATCATCCTTTTTATTTGACTTTTTCACGCTTGGCTAAATGACCACCCTCTTGGTGTATCCTCGCTGTTAGTGGCCCACTCAGAAGTGCTTTAGGGTTATTCGTATGCAAATTAGCCCCTGGACATAGATAATAGTGATTAATTGAGAGAAGAGAAACAGTGGCATGTGAAACTAATTGTGAGGATTCTTGATTCTTTGCTCATTTGGATCCATATGCGAGAATAGATGTGTTACTCGAATTACAATTTATGACTCCTTTAATATCCTGTCTTTTATAGAGTTATGCCGTTTTCTTTTTTTTACTGTTCACATTGTATTAACAAGAGTTCCGCAAAAACGTGTGGAGCGAAATTGCAACTTTATTACAATTATAATTATTGGCACTTTAAGTATTTGAAGGCACTACTGTATGTAGCTAGCTTTGTAAATAACAGTGACATCAATCCATCACCTTACTGACAGCACCTGTCAGTTTCTAAAAGTGCTGATCATGAAAAACCAGACAGCAGTGATGTGCAGCCTTGCCCATATTTGTATGATTGAAAAGCACGCATCCTACCTGAATAAGTACCCACTTAAACCCTTCTCAGCCCAGACAAATGCTATGCTGTTACACTACCAAATCTCTATTTAGACAGCAAGAATTACATGGTTTTATAGCACAGCGTGTGTGTCTGTATCTTCATAATAGAAATGTATAGGAACAACACTTTAAATTACAGGCTGTTAATTACCTAGTAATTTCTTGAAAATATTTAGGAAAAATGATGACATTACTAAGTATTATCTAGCTAGATGCTAACAATTTACAATAACACCTAGTCAGATTACCTGCCTGTAGGAACTTGGTGATGTGCGGTCCACACAGTCAGGCATGTAAGGGTGTACATAAGAGTATCGTCCCCTACTGGTATATTTCTGGGCAATTACTTATTAATAACTGCATATTACTTAGTCATTACATATTTCTTCCTCTATGTTACTAAACAATTTCTATAGAATGACTATGTATTGAAACGGCTGCCCCTTACCCAGTCTACCGTTACTACCTTGATGTTTCAGATCTACACCGGTATGGTTATAGATAGGAACAGCTAGTGTCCAAACTGTTTGGGAAATATCAATCTGGCAGAGGCATTGTTTAAACACCTTGGCATTTGGCATTGTGTTAGCCTGTCAGCTCTCACAACACTAGACCCTCCACTCAAACACATACTGTAGGCAGGTAGAATCAGAAGGCATTTTGGCTGTGTTTGTTTAAGTGTGTGTGTGTGTGTGTGTGCTGTGCTATTGTACCCATGTGCCTCGTCCTGAGTGGTCATCCAGACGTGTGTGTGTGTGTGTGTGTGTGTGTGTGTGTGTGTGTGTGTGTGTGGGTTTTGGTGTATCCTGGTGTTTGCCTGGACTCACTTGCTGGCCACGGTCTGCCTGCAGTGCTGCCTGAAGGGCATCAGGTGATAGTTCATGGCGTCCATCAGCAGCTTCTGACACACGGGGTCGCTCCTCATGAAGTCCACCGACTGCACCCTCTCCACCAGCTCCGGGGCCGGGATGAGGGCGAAGCGCAGCCTCTTCATGAGGTCGGGCGCGTACTGCATGCGGGTCTCCCGGTCGTGCTCCAGCCACAGCACCGACATCTGGAAGAGGGCCAGCTCCGACTCCACGGGGGGCGGCAGCGCGTCCAGCATGGCGCTCATCTCCTCGAAGTTCAGCAGCAGTACGTCCTCCACCAGGTACTTGTTGGCCAGCTTCTTGGTCTCGTCCAGCCCGTGGAGGGCGGCGATCTTGCAGATCTGCTTGTAGTTCTGCACCGAGATCTGGTCGTTGAGGAACTGCACGCTGAGCTTGGTGATCTGGGGCACGTTGAGGATCTTGCTGACGGAGAGCACCTCCTCCACCGTGTCCAGCGAGAGGGTGACGTTGGCGGTGTACAGGTACTCCAGCACGAGCCTCAGTCCCACCGAGGAGCAGCCCTGGAGGACCAGGTTGTTGATGGGCCGGGCGTTGGCGGCCAGCAGCTTGTCGTCCGGAGAGGACGAGGGCGTGCCGCTGCTCCCCTGGTCCCCCTTGCCGCCCTCGTTGTTGATCACGTTGTGAGAGGAGAAGAGGGACCTGAAGTACTGGGAGCAGGACGCCAGCACCGCTTTGTGGCAGTGGAACTGCTGCCCCTGGGCTGTGAGAGTCACATCGCAGAAAAGCTGTTTCCTCCATAGGAGATTGAGCCCGTGCAGCAGGGTGTCACTGTGTGTCGGGTCAAAGGTGGATGTTCTATCGCCCGATCTGGACATGACTTCCTGACACTGAACGCCACCTAGGCAACATATAAAGCATGCAAGCCATTTACCTCAGAACATTTATTTCTGTGCAATACACGTAGCTTAGCCTAGATGTGTCATTGTAGCTATTGCGCCGTTCAAGGATGTCTACAATAATTGCTTGTTATTATAAATTAGATATCGAAATTGAATAGCTCGCCCATTCATCCAACAAAGAGCCATCATGTCATGCCAGCCGGCGTAATTCTATATCCAACCGTCGGTTTAAACTTTGAGCTCTCGTCGTAAAGCAGCAAACAAAAACGCAGTAGTTCCAATAGGATGCCATAGGATGTCTTAATCATGATTTTTTTCAAGACAAGAAAATTGAAATGGAGGCTGGTGGTCGAAGCGCGCCGTCAAAACAAACTACGATAAGAGATGCTGCAGCGTTTCTCCTCAATAACGCAGCTGAAGTTGTTGGATAAGGTAAAAGACAACCCCTGCTGCACGGATAATATGCTGGATTCGGCTAACACAGTTATCGTTCTCTTATCCAACAGCACCCCCACAATGAGGACATTTCACATTCCACAGATTTACGTACGGAGTCATACAAAAGCAATTAGTTTGTCTCCAAGCCGTCAACACAGCGTTCGCTTTTATCCTACCGAGTATTGGAAAAACGTGAGTATCGACCATTCCTAATTGAATACGATACAAAATATAGACGTAATATGGATCTGGAATGAGTCTTAGACACAATAACAGCTAATTCTATGTCCATAATGTTTGAAAACTTGATACAAGCGTCCTGAAACGTTGTCGCCACATTCTCTAAAAGCGCCTGTCACAACTAAATGATGTGAGCAGCTCGCCTCAGACCGAGCCAAACTTACCTGACTTCAGTTCTTGACAAAAGAGAAAGTCAGCTTCAGGTTCCAATAATCTCACTTGAATTCCCTCTGTTCTCCTCTTTAGGAAATGTCCTTCCTTTAAAGTCTATTGTCGGTGCTTCAAAATAACCATTGATTCCAACTCATAAAGTCACTATTTTAGGTTATTTGTTGACGTTGATCATTTGTTCTTCTGAATTAACAAGAAGTGTGTGAGTGTGTGAGAGGGAGCTGTGCTTTCTGCAAGAGAAGAAGAAGAAGAAATATACGTGTGACAAATTATGCTACCAAGAAACAACACATCATTATCCTTGGGCCTGGGGCTCAGTGAGTCGTAACGAGAGTAATAGGAAATCCACGGTTGGGGAGAGAAACGGTCGTGCATGGCCGGTGGAGAGAGACCATGCAGGGGTATGGATGCTGGAGAGACTCGCAAAATTATGGCTCAAGGCTATTGTAAAAACTGTCGAGCGTAAATGACTGCGATTTCAAACATCTATGGAAGAAAGAAAAGAGAAAGGGGGAGAAAAACCGAGTCTTTCCCTCGCTGTTATAGAGAGAACCGTCAAGTTTTAGTGCGCATTGCTAATTAGTCAATTTCTCTCTGCCTTCACAGCCCGACGACTTTGCTGCTGAGCTGAAACTGCTAATTTCTGGGACCAGCCTTTTTTTGGCTGTGAACTGGATGGATGAATGGCTTGTCTCGCACAAATGACAAAAAGCCCCTGCCTTAATCTCCATCGCCAAAATAACCCCTCATCTCATTTTGCTCCTGCTAGTCCTTCAAAAGAATCTGCTTTATGCAAACTTATGTTTTACATCTATATTATTCATGTTTATCAATCTATAAATAATTATTGTGTTTAATTAAAACATATGAGATACTGTAATCATTTTAATTTTCAAGGGAAGTGAAAAGGGTATCTGTAGCCACTGCAAAACAGCACACCTACACAAAGTAGGCTATGGTGCATATTTCTTCTCGAGAAGGAAATAAAATTGTTTTAGGTTGTGTTCACCTGCATCTTGTCAGAGCAGTTCATTGTCTCATAAGCGTAGGCCTGCTGGCCTGAAAACACAAAGGGCTGAAACGTAACACAGGCTCCACGGCACGGTTCGTCTATGTGTGCTCTCTAGCACGCTGTCTATGGCAATGTCCAGGTTGAAGACAGTGGTGGCTCCAGAAAATTTTGATTGGGGGGGCAATGGGGGGTCCTGGTCACTTCAAGGGGGGTCTCATGAAAACCATCAAAAAATACATGAACGACGTTCATGGGGCGTCGCGGTGATTCTTATGTTTATATTT